>WYDF02030234.1:0-12838 GCA_009867245.2 Adranes taylori
TCTGACCGGGGGCCCCTTCCGGCTGGGGGCCCGTGGCATTTTGCCGACTTGCCACCCTGTAGTTACGCCACTGTGCAATTTCTCACCGCCATAGATAATTTTCCAAATTAGGTCAAGCTATCCAAATAAATTGTAAAAATCCTTTAGAAACTGCAATTGCTTTTATAAATGCTTTTATGTGTTCCCGAACAAATAGTCACAGACTGTGGAACAGAACTTCTAGCAGATAAAATCAAACAATTTATGGAAGTGCTCCTAGATTCGAAGGACCTTTCCAAGTTCTTAACATAAACGACAAACATGTAGCGACTATTCAAAAAGATGAAAAACCTTTACAAAGACACCTCTGTAATTTAAAGCATCCCCATGTTTCAGATACATCATTTCGACCATCAGCTACTCAGCAGGATAAATAGAATTTTAAAAACTTACCACCAATCATGGAATGCTAGTAAATAAAATGGGCATTGCACAAAATACAATAGATAAATAGCCACTAATAAAAGTTAACCCAATTCAACCCTTAATAGACAACCTAAATTTCATATCCTTTCAAATCAATAAAATTAACAAATCTGTACAACAATCCGAAATGAAAATCATACATGGTATTGTCTTATCAAATAGTCAGAAAATCCTTTACCATCAATTAAATGAAACTTATAAAGTTATTGGACAATGAACTTTACCAATTTCAAGGAATAGACAAAAACGAAATTAATTCAACTTTCTTGATAGCGCGTTAAAAGTTATTACATGTAATTTAGATGCTAATGACGCATAACAGTACAATAATGCTATAAACTTGTTAAGCAAAAATGAGGACAAAATAAAAAACATTATGTTAATGCTAACTAAACAAGCAATAAGTAAATTCAATTCAACTATTTTAAACTTGAGTAGAAATGAAAAATTAATAAATGTTCATATACAATTATTAACAGAAGATATAGATAAAGCAGAAACGGCTCAAATGTACATGAAAGAAATCAACACTATAGAAGCAACAATGTTTCAATTCATTATTGAGATATTGTCACTTAAAACATTTTTGAAAGTTTAGTGGAAGCCATAACTTTCGCGAAGTTAAAAACATTCCATCCTTCAATTTTAAAACGCTCAGAATTATTAAATGAATTAATTGAAATCAAAAAGATTAATGTAAATTTACCATATGAAATAACTTTTGATAACTTAATGCTTTATGAAGAAATAGTTACTGTCAAAAGTTACTATGATGATAATAAATTAATGTTCATATTAGACATTCTAATCGTTGCTTTGAGATCTTATAATTATTACCGCTTTTCCTATTTACCAGCATCCGAGCGAAACTTTCAAAATAATTATACCAAAAACCATATACCTTATATTTCAACAAGTAACTTATTACGCCCTCGCACATTTTTTTCATTTATCTTAGTTTCTTTTCTTAACTTTTTTTACACTTGTCTCCTCTTCCTGACTTTCATCTATACTCATCTGCTAGCTTCATGTTCCATACTATAAATATATATATTCTCTCTCTCACTAAAATGTATAAATATATACTTTGTGATTAAAATTCTAGTAATTTTTTGATCATTCCTTGTAACTAATAGGTACCATAAAATCTTCTATTCATTCACCTACTCGTTTTACAATGGAATGCTTTAAATAGCGTCTGGCGCGTGCCAACTTCCGCATCAAAGCTGAAAATAAAAGCTCTTTGGTATTCTTATACATTATACCCATGCAAAGAGTACACCTAAATATAACCTTTATTACGCATTCGAGGGAAAACGTAAGAATCAACGTATAAACACAAACAACAACTCAGGTGCTGATTGAAATAACAGATAGTATAGAGGGTGATTTTGGATCAAGATATGATGCCCAATTAAAAAGGTGTTATCATTTTAGGAGCTCGTTTAATTCATTGACTTTTATTGAATAGCTTGACAACAGTCAAAATATTTACTTTATCCTTTTGGGGACGTACGTATATTGTGGACTAGAAATTCCAAATACCAATGTACAATCTCTCTAACCAGAGCGTGTGTGTGATTTATCGAATATGAGACAAAATTTAGTGAAAGTACTTTACTGGCGACATTTTTAGTTAAGAGGTTTACAATTGAAGACGGTTTAAATTTTTGCTGATTTTTATGTTCATATGTTTTTATAAGAATTTACTTTTCTGATTTAAATTTTTTCCAATTGAACATCATACCATTTAATCGGTGATTGAAATTTATTTTTGTGATTGTGGACAGTTTTGTATTAACCCTGTATTAACCCTGACAAATTTTGCTTTATCTGCGGTGAGCTTATAATCAAGAAATATCAAAGAAATATTACAGATTTTGTGAAGAAAGTGTACTGTGCTTACTTTAGTATCAAGCTGGGAGACCAGGATAAATCTGGAGGCCCTCACATTGCCTGTTGTATTTGTGTGGAAGAATTGAAACATTGGTTGAGTGGACAACAAAAATCTCTTCGCTTCGGAATCCCGATGATCTGGAGGGAGCCAGCTAACCACATTGATGACTACTACTTTTGTATCTCAAATATGCATGGGTTCAACGCCATAAATAGAAAAGGAATTATTTATCCAAACATTCCATCGGCTGTGCGTCCCGTACCTCATGGTCCTGGAATACCCATACCTAAACCCCCAGAAAAACTTAAAGATATATCCTCTGACTTCCAAGAAGAAGACTATGGCTCTGATGATGATTTCAATGCAGCAGGAAGTAACGATCCTCAACTCTTCTCACAAAGTGAATTAAATGATTTAGTGAGAGACTTGCGTCTTCCTAAAATTTCCGCAGATTTACTAGGTTCTAGGGTAAATGAAAAAACTTATTGTCTTTTGTACCTGATGTCTTTTGTTCCATGGTTTAGAAGACGAGAAAATCACCAATACATTAAGCAGATAGAATGCAGATAGCAAGGTAGATGGAACAAAAACATGATAGCATGTAACAAGTCTGCAGTATTCAACACAAAAAAAGGTACTACAAAGCCAGAATCATGTACTTTTGTTATAATGACAGTAAACGATTCAGTAATATGGACTCTAAATATATATGTGAGTATTAAAGTAATTTTTCACATATAACTTCTTACTTATTACTTTGTTTTACTTCCCAGAAATGTATTTACATGCGGTATATAATGAATTATTTTTCTAAATTTTCAAAAAACTGTTACGTGATGACTAAAACGAATGACATATTTGAAAATTAGCATACCAAATAACATATAAGTCAATTGATACTTTGCAAATAATATTTGTTCACTGAAAATTTGGAGACCTGTGTGTTTTTGGATTTTGTATTCAAAGAGCCACTCAACAGCAGTGTAGACCTTTTCAGGAACCATTTCAGACATCGATTAAAATTTAGAACGACCTCAAAAGCTACTCAATAAATGTTTTGTTTTGGTGGCTTTTTTCTACATCTTCCAGAGGTCGAGAGAGTGGAATAAAACCGCAAATTCGTAATGGACAAATTAACTGTATAGCACATCACACTGTGTTGCCGTTAACAAGCTTATTGTCATACGCCCTTGCTTTCCCATATAATATACACTTATTACTACCTAATTTCCACATCATTCTGTTAGTCAAATTTCCTTTCAAATATACTACGCCATTCATTAGTCCATTTCTTCAAAAAGTTACGTGACGGTTTTCAAGTTATTTTCAGAGCTGAAGTATGGAGTTCCATAAGGATTGTTTAGAACTCCCATATTACTAGATGCGGGTCTGGGCATAATGCTTGAAATGAATTAGGCTTATCACTATTGTCTCTTGCTTCTATTTACCTAAACAGGCTTTTAGTCTTTTAAACAGGCTTACTGCCTTTAGTGATCTAGTGAGTCTTTCCCACCAGCCATCCACAATGCAGACCTTTCCAAAATATGGACCAATATTTAATTTTCAAAAAATTTTTACTCTATATGATGTCTATATTTATTCAATTCTAAGTTATGTAAACAAACATTTGACAATTTCTGCAATGGTACTATTCGTAACTATGACTATAAACAAAAGCTATTCGTGTTGCCACAACACATGCTATTGTACATACGACCGAAGTGTGTTTTATACCGAGTGCAGGCTGTATAATGTACTACCGCATTATATAAAAGACTGCATTCCTAACGCAGTATAAAAACTGTGTTGGGTGATTGTTGCCACATTCTATTATGGATGCTATCAACTATTGTACTCAACGACATCCAACTGATTAATTTCAATAGGATTCTTTATTGTTACAATGTTGAATTTGATGTATTAAGTTAATAACCTTTTATGCTCTTAGTATGTTTTTATTTTTATGTACTATACTGAGCATTTTTGAAATTGTTTTACATTTTTATTTTACGAACTATGAAGTACCTCTTATCCTGTTATTAATTATAGTGCATTACTGTTATGTAATTGAACTTGATAAGTTGGCAATGTATGTATTTTCAGTGTTTTTGTTTTCTTTTTCTTCCAGTTTTCTTAAAGTTTGTCACTTGTTGTTATAAATTGTATTTGTATTCCATTACGGCTGATGAAACGTTTCTAAGAGCTCTTAAACAATATTGACGATCAAATCCGGTACCACCTTAAGATGAATAACATGAATGATAGCACAGGCAAGTAACATTATATAACATTCAAATCTGGTTCCATTTTCGTTCATAATATGCAGGGGTCCTGCAGAATCAATTCCTTTTGTATCAAACTGCTTACAGATAAGTATTTTTTTAGGCAATGATGTAAAAGATTAAGCTCCGGCCCTTGCTCTTAATCGTTCCCAAACAATACATCTATGTATAATTACGTGACAATGGTTCCAAATGCAATTCTGAGTTAAATATTGAATTTTCTTTACCCGAATATAAAGCGGTTTGCGACTCCGAGTATAAATATGTTGTTTGGAATCGTTCTGCGTTTCCAAACAGAACGATTCCAAACCGGCCGGCAGTCGCTTTTGACCCACTTTTGGAAAATTTTGCGAAGCCCGCCTTGAACTTTTGAATTCGCGTACGAACAAATTTGCCAGCCCATAAATCCCCCGGTTCTCATATTTAGCTACAGGACGAACTGCCGAAAAGTGTGAAACTTGTTGCTTTCAATTATTTTCTTCTATCTATAATAGTTTCTTATATATCGAAAAGTTTTTTAAACTTTAAAAGTGACAACGTAGCGTTCTATACCAGTTTTCAGCATCCTAGTTTTTAAACTGAATTTCTAAAAAATGATTATTTTGAACCTCTCCCAAAATTATAATGTGGACCCGCCACTGATAACAGTATTTATTAAATTCCAGAAACACCATCATAAAACGTGAAATATTTTTTGAATTTCTAAATAAAATGACAATTTGAACTTCCCAAAATAAGATTGTCCACCATTGATAACAATATTAATTTCAGAGGAAGAATTCCTAAGTTTCAAATTGATTTTGCAAACAATATCTATGAAATTTAACGAACTCTACACAAAACTGCGCGGCCCTGGTTTTTTTTTCTACAGCTTTGGACATTTCTTAGACAATTATTTTTTTAAACCGACCCTGGTAGTATGTAGTTAATTTTATCGAATATAATTACTTTTATTTCTAAATCTAGTTTTTTGTATTGGGGCGGGAGTCCAATATGTAGCTTATACGTGTCTATGGAGGAGTAAATGGGTATTATGTACAAAATCTTTTATTTCTTTATGAAATATATGGTAAATAAGTGTTAATGTATGCTCATATATATCTATGTATGCATTTGTTTGATAGAGAAACGTCTATCAATTATAATCGGAGCCATATCAACGGAACCAAAAGATCTGGACTACACATGTGTGGCAGCATTGTAAATAGAAACACAAGGGCTATCAAAATGTATAAAAATATATAGGGTATTACTAAGAAGTTTAAAAGTTGTTGCTCAATATCGGTTAAGTGCATTTAGTTGTTCACACTGGGAGAATTGAGGTCTCTTAGTCTTATATATGTTCCCCAATAGTCATTTCTACAACTTTCATAGGAACCAAGATATTTAGGGAGGACACTATCTTTAAGTTCAAATTACTTCCAAGATTACGCATGCAATTATTTTGACTCACTTAATCCCGTAAATATTAAAGAAGCTTTCGACATAAGAAATTTGAAATAACTTTCGAGGACTGTTTCCGAGATGGTGGACCGCAGAGTTTCTAAACAAAAAAACACCCTGTATGTATCTTAAATTGTAATTTTATCTTCACTAACAAAAGTCAAGAAATGCAGGATGTTGTTTGTTTAGAAAATTTTGAGGTCCATTTTCTTGGAAAGGCAAGTTAGTTAAGCAAGTTAAAACAAATCGCTTAATCCCTTAAATTTTAAAAGAGCTCTTAACACAAGAAATTTAAAATAACTTTCGGGAGCCTTTTACGAGAAAATGGCCCGCGAAGGTTTCTAAACAAAAAATACCTTGTATATATCTAAAACTAAAAAAATATATAAAATTCAAGGATCGAAGGGGCTTTAGGTAGCCTATACAATAAAGTTTATGTGAATATCCTATCTTTTATAGTTTCTGAGATAGATCGAAAACTTTTTAAATTTTAAAGGTGGCAACGTCGCGCTGTATAACAGTTGGCAACATGGAACTAATTTTATTTGATGCAGAATACAATGTCCTATATGTGTGCAAAATTTCAATCCCTTGTTCCGAATAAAAAAATTCTGAACAAAAAATATGTACGATGGCCGTCATATTGGATTTATAAAAAACATTAAAAAGCTATTATGCGGAATCATCGTCTGCATATGTCTACTAAGTCTCATCTAGTTCGGTCGCATAGAAAAGGAGAAATTCTTGACCACTTTCGTACATACGTAAATACATGCGTAAATTATGAAATTAATATTTCTTATTACTTGTGTCTCGAAAAAATGTTTACCCCGTGGACTCGAACTCGGACCTCTCTATTGCTGGTCGATTGTTCTTCCAATTGAGTTAACGGGCACTTATTCGAAGACACAAATAATTTATATTATGTATTAATTTTTCGAACCTATTAAGACAGGCAACTTATATAACAGGATTTGTTTTGACCAACTGTTTGCTACGGTCAATCGATTCATTTGTCATAGGATAGATGGAGCCTCCTGGATCTTTTTATTAATTTCTTTTCCGCTTTGCTGGCGGTCGCATATTTAATTGAATATTTGATATTTCGTGGTTAAACCTCCACATTGGTATTATTTAATACAGCAAATTATGAAATTAATTTTTCTTATTACTAACGAGCACTTAATTGAAGACACAAGTAATTTTAAAAAAAATTAATAATAATATCAATATATTAATAAAAATATAAATTAATAAAAGATATCCAGGAGACTCCATCTACCCCATGACGAATGAATCGATCGACGGTAGCAACCAGGTGCCCGAAACAAATCCTCATATATAAGTTTCCTACCTTAATAGATACGTAAAAAATACAATTAAAAATTATTTGTGTCTTCGAATAAGTGCGCGTTAGATCAATTGGAAGAGCAATCGACCGGCAATCGAGATGTCTGGGTTCGAGTCCCGGACGGGGTAAACATATTTTGAGACACAATTAATAAGAAATATTAATTTCATAATTTTCTCTATTAAATAATGCCAACGTGAAGGTTTAACCACGAAACATCAAATATACAAGTAAATATGTGCGTCCTCACAGACAATGAAAAATATGCCTTTCATTTAAATTTTTAACCCAGAAAAAAATTGTTTGAAATTTTTTTGTGGAAAATTGTTCCTTACGATTGAAAAGATTATCGTAATTCGAAAACAAGAGACGTACTAAAGTAACATAGAAAAAATGTCAAACATGAATCATACATTTTTCATTTCTACATCCTAGAAACATGAATCCTACATACGTATATGGTATATGAAATATAAAAATGGATACAATTTGGGAATGAAGAATTAGTTTAAATCATGCAACATATCTCAGTTTGAAGATAAATGAAATTTGTAAACAACACTCTGTATAAAACAAATCTATCATGTTGAAAACATGCCGGCTGCAAGCAACAATAAGGAGACTAAATTGTATTCTATAGCATCTGAAAAGAATTCTCTCTTCTATTCCCGTCCCCGTACTCATAATATAAATAGACACGGAGAGCTAGTTCTTGTAAAGTGGAAGAGGGTGGTTGGTTTTCTGTATCATAAGATATCATCTTACCTCGGAAATATTGTGATTCCAACTATGAATTTAATATTTTAATAGAAAAATCACAATTTTATTTTCATTAAAATTTGGTACTAAATTATAGAGATATGTTTAAAATTGACAATGAGTAGAGTGAGTTCTAACTGGATAAATATATTTTACTGAATCGACGAAATAATTTATCTGATGCGTGTAAGTTGAGTTATTACAATGATAATAGGGGTTAACAAAATTCGCTAAATAATAAAACACGATTTGATTTAAGTTAATTCTATTCACATAAATATTAACACGAATAAAACAAAGCTTTTCCCCAACTCGGAAATAAATAAAATATCGAGCGCGCAACATTTGAATTCGGTTAATAATTAATTAGCTTTATATTAAATGAAAATTAGGTACATTTAATACATTTAGAGTAAATGAAGAATTTAAGGCGGTTGAGTTTTTCAATTGAATTAATTAACATAAAATGATGAATACTCACATCTGCACGGAATTCATTTTGTCACGCGACAAAATAGTACGATATATTTTAGAGAATAATAGCAAAACATAACTTTCAAAAAAATGTATCGCTCTGTGTTCCATAAAATTTTAGAGTAAAAATATATAAAATATTCCTTCCAAAGAGTCTTTATATAGATTTAAGATTTAATATGTTTTATTTAGTAGAAATTTTTTGTGTTCTAAATTTGATACTTAAGCTGAGCGAGAAGTTTTAGTTATTGTCGTTATGTAGTAGTGCAATTCCCTTGATCTAACAATAGACCACTCGTTTCGAAAACACCTTTATCTGTACGTCAACAGTGACGGGATTCTTGTTGAAAGCTCGCTGTTTCCTGATTTCCTTATGCTCTTCTGAAATTGTTCAAACGATATGATGATTAAATTTATTTAAGGAACTTACGTTCCCTTCATTCAGTGTTACTGTTATTTGAAGCGATAAGAAAATCGTTGGAGATTGTAAATAAGATTTTCCTTTAGTAAAATTTTTGATAATAAATGTAATTGTGTGATTAACAATGTCAACCAGATTGTTGTCACTATTACCACAAGTTTCTTCAAGTACAACAAAAAAAATTTTTTTTTCCTTATACAAGTTGTTACAGGATTGCTCATCTATTGTGATGAAGCCTACGTGTGATTGTTGTTATTATGAAGAAGATACGAGCAAAAAATGACAAAGAAAATCGAAAGGTCTACAGAAATTTAGCGTACGTCATATAATACTTAGCGTGATGCTTAGTTACATAGATTTTGATTCTAGATATTTGATGATGATTCATAACTGATTAACTTAATATTGAATATTGCGCTATTGACAAATCTTTATTTAAAAAAATAGTAATTATAATAATTATCAAATATTCGTTTTAAATGCATCAGCCTAAAGTATTTCCCTGACTGGAGAGGATTTATATAAATAGTATAACACATAAGGTATACAACAGATAACATGTACTTAACATGTAGTAATAGTTTGTAAATATAACGCCACTAAACCAAACTTCCTCATCAATTAACCATGCTATGGCCAAGGTATTGTAGGTTCCCTTGGCTGTAAAGCGAATGCTATAGCATATATCTTATCTGCAAGCTATCAGCTTACCATAATTCTAAAATCATTCCATTTATTACCAGTTCCAGGCTAAAGAGGATGATAAATCCTAAAGCCTCCTTTAAACAAACTCACCCATCTCGCAATAATATACTATCCCAACAGTGGAGTTTTAGTTAGGGTAAAAATCCCACACTGTTGGATGGACGGGCATGCTTCGCCTTTTCAAGGTTTCTCCACTTCCTACGTAAAACAAAAAAAAAATGTAAATAGTTGTGTAAATAACATATTAATTGATTAAGCAACATACAATAGTATATAGACTATATAAAAACTAGTGAATAGGGTATAACAAGCCAAACTGAAAGCTCCACCCACTTCCTATTGCTTTAACTATATTTTAACAGAAGCGTTACGCTATACGCGCTCACTCAACACAGTACGCCATAGTAGTAGCAACATATAAATAATTAAGTTTACTTCACAAGCCAATAGCACAATATTCACATAAAAAGGATGACATAGTCCATGAACTACTTATTTGCATATCACTTAATTACAAACACATTCAAGATTATTGTAAATATAAAAAACGAATAGTCCTAACTATTTGAAATTATATAATGACATCACTGTAAATCAGATATTATGTAATTTGTAAATCAGTAATTAGATAAAATGACAGCATTAAAAATAATATTACATCGAATTAACAATAAGAATTAACGCTTTCTTATAAGTTTTACCTAGTATTTGTTATAGTACATATAATATAACAAATACTAACAGAGTTGAAAGAAAAAAATATGTAAATTAATTAATTAAATTTGAAAATCAAATATTAACAAATCATTCATACTATAATTAATATATAATATTAGACAAGAAGTATATGCATAAAATAATTTTTAACAAAAATACAATGAAACAAATATTAAACATTGCGGGAAAGAAATGTAGATAAGGTCAATTTAAATTGGTTGTTCTGTTTGTCCAGGTAGTTGGATTGAATATTCTGTTTGTCCAGTCAGCTCGACCGAATGCACTGTTACAGAAAATGCCACTCAAAATGTAATCTTGAATTATACGTATTACAGTTCTGTTGTCCAACCCAAGCTGCTTGATCACTTATTGGTTCTTGAGCATCATCTTCCTCACGCTCCAAGACTCACGGGCAGCCAGTCGAGCAATTCGATTGAAGCGTGTGACCGGACACTTTTGTAAGACGTGGGACAATGATTCTACCCAATCGTACTCTGCGCGACATTTCCCCTCGTCCAGTGGATTGGTCGTAATTCCATGAGTTGGCAGATAGTTAGTCCTTAGCAGGCTAGCTTTCTTATAAGTTTTACCTGGCCAATTTTTAGGAGGGTTGGAAATCCATAAGTAGCACGCCGGGTGGTTTGAGCATCATTAGCTTATTTCACAAGTTCTCCATTGTTGTGTATACTGCGGAAGCAATTGGGTCTTCGGTCGTAGTTAGATTGTAAATTCTACCCAAAAGAGTTCTAGGAACAATATCAAACATATTCGGAATTCCCAAGCCTCCATCTGTGGTAGATATGGAATCAGCCGAAAACATTGGCAAACGAAGAAAACTTTTGATGCCTCTTTTAATAATATTATCAAATGAATTTAGGCATTTTTTTGTAACTCTAAGTGATTGTATAAATATCGCGGGTACTGTTTAACTGAGGTCAGTTTCTGCAAGGGCATCAAAGGTGCTTTTCCAACTTTCTTCATATTCAGATCCAATCCATTACTTTCGAAAAATTTAGTACATGTGTTTAATAGATGCTGTCCAATCCTGGAGTCGTCAGCCAAAACAATCAAGTCATCTGCAAAATCTAAACTAGAAATCTTGCATCGTTCCGTGACTTGCAGACCAGGCTCATCACGAAGTTCCCAAAGAAGTTTATCCATTACTATATTAAAGAGAAAAGGCGAAATAGGATCGCCTTGCTTACTCCTCTTCGAACAAGCATTTCTCCACAGTTCAATCCGTTACAAGAAATTATAGTTTTACTTCCTACGTACCTGCTGGATAGATATTTAACTACCTTCATGAGTACCCTAGAGTGTAATAGTGCTCGTCTCACGCTGTCCTGGGAAACCATGCTAAGGCCTTCTTTAAGTCGAGAAATATAACAGTAAATGGCTTTAAGCAAACCATTTTTAAGGCCGCTATAATCGCTCGCTTACCAAAAGGAAAGTCTGATTAGGTAATTGCGTCTACTTGGCGCTGTGATACACTCCTCTTGTATCATATACATGGTGGGGTTCTAAGTGATGAAATCTCGGGAATTATCGAATCGAAGGACCCTTCTGCTAAAAGTTTTAGAAAACGTAGAATCAAGAACCTATAAGGGATGGCTCTAAGGGAAAATCGTAACAGCTTACTGAAAATGTTCCGAAACGAAAACTCTGAAAGCTTTGCTTAACAAAATTCCTAGAAATTGTGGAATCAAAACTAATAAAATTTTGCGCTTATAAGAACCGTTGATGTCATAATTTTTTTGTTACAATTCTTAGAAACAAATAAAACACCTCTCTTCAAAAATTGCAAATGAAAATATTAAAGTCTAAAAAACACATAGCTAACTGAAAAAGAATAAATTCATAAATTCTATTGAAGAAATCGCCTATGCTTAACACTAATGGCTTTCTTTTATAAACATCTATTGTATGCGAATAGGCGGGCGCTTTGTTGGTCTTCTTCTGTCCGTTTTTCTCGTTTTATATGCACGGTATAAGTTATGGCTGGATCGTTTCCAACAATCTAAATTTATTTGGCTTTTTATATTACATTATTTTTAATTAATGATTAGTAAATTAACTTATTAAATTAATTTATATTGAATGAATTATCCGACAACAAAGTTTAATAAAGACAGTGTGTAACTTCGTATTATTTATGACTTCATATTATTTATGGTTTTACTGAATACAAATTCTTAAGCGTAGAATTCATCACCATTCTAGCCTAAATATTTTGCTCGAAGTATAGTGATTAATTATAATAGTTGTTCTTAATTAAGCAAGCAATCATCGAAAATTGCGAATCATATATGAGAGACCACAAAGGT
>WYDF02030245.1:0-12837 GCA_009867245.2 Adranes taylori
ATATATCAATCTTGAAATAATATGAATGTAAAATTTTAAAGTATAATAACTTCAAACTTTTTTACTGTCCTAACGTGGACAATTCTATCTAAAACTCAGCATGAATTTGACTTTAGTTAAATTAAATTAATACAATCGTTGTCTCACCGATATAATTATTAATCGCTTTAAATGCATTAAAATATTTTACTAAATACGTTATCCATAATAGATGCCCTATTTCAGAAACTTTTCTTTTCACTCCACTCCTTTCGTTAGATTGTTTCCTTCATCAAGAACATTAAGGCACGACACAAACCCTTATTTATAGGCTCGATCCTTTTAACCCCAAAACGCCTTGTCTAATTAGTAAATAATTCATTCGCTTCATCCGCGGAAAAGCAATTCAGTCTGGCAATTAATACTTTGTTCTGGTTTGCTGCTAAGACGATGAACTATAAGTAGAGAAGATGTGGGAATTTCAAACCAGCAACTTATCCAAATGATTATTTTATTCATATATATATCTCATTACGTTATGTGCATAAATTAAAATTTTTGCATTTTCTAGAACAAGCAATACTATAAGTATAAAAAAGAAAAAAGCATTCTTTAAATTATTTCTTGAAACCTGTAGCTCCTCTTGACTCACTTTTCGAATAATTGCTAACATTGTAATCGCCAAAGACTTTTCAATTCAACTAACCCATAAATTCGCCTACCCATGAATCGCGCGGTCCAAGTATTTGCCTACGGCGCGGACAATTTCGCTGTCCGCTTTGCCGTGGTCTTCGACCGCTCTTAACGTATATTTCGGGAAATTTCAAGCAGGGCAGACTGGCGTGCTTCGAACGCCATACTTCCAGGGACTTTTAAATTCAACTATCGATTAATGCGTCTACTAAACTGCCTAGCAGTGAATCCTCCGGTCGCCGTAGTTGCCTAAGGCGCGGACAGCTTCACTGTTCCCTTACCATGGCCTACGACCTCTCTTGACGCACGTTTAGGATAATTTCTAACAAGGTAATCGCCAAGAACTTATGAATTCGACTACTTATGTTATCAGGGCACAAATTTGCATATGAATATTATAATCCTTAAAACATTTTTTGTTTCCTGTTGAAATACTAAATCAATCGATTTTAAATATGACCTTGAGCCAATCATTTAGCTATCTACAACTGATTTTCATTAAACAAGTTATTAAAAACAAGTAAGTAAAATATTATCAGTAACGAGTAGTAATCAGTAATAAATAATAGCCGCTATGACTATAAAGGCGGTTATGACTTCAAAGGGATGACCAAACTTTCAATAAATCACAAGATTTCGTAATCTAATATCCCACATTTAATTACTTAAATTGACAATTCAGTTTAATACAAAAACCTATAAAATAACCAATCAACGAAATATGCAGTTCTTAAACACAAACGAGGCATGGTTGGTTGTGACCCAGCTAAAATTTTCGGTACAAAAAGAAATTTAAATGGGTCGAAAGCCTTAAAATTATAGACATGCAAAGAAAGATTATTTCGTTTAAAATTACAAAACGATTCAAAGCATTTCACGCAAAACAATATTACTTAGAACAGGAAGTACATAACATAATATCCACAACCGAAAAAAGAGACCTAAACGAATATATTCATAAGATATGTCGTATGAGTGTTCAGAATGCGATTATAATAAAAATGAACCAAAAACTAATCTTAAATCTTATACGCCACACACGAATGCACATAGAAGAGAAACAGTTTGCGTGTTCAGAATGTGATTTCAGGACTATACATAAGAGTCGTCACATTGTACACAAACGCTTATTGTACACAAACCGTTTTTACTTGCCTCAATTATTGAAGAGCCTACTACGCAAAAGCTAGTTATAATACTTGAGATACTTTATTTTGAAGTTTTTAATGCCAAAAGTTTAATCCGCACTAGTTTAAATTGTCAAGAAATTTTAAATAAAAAATATTATAATTCGTATATAGCAGAAATGTCCATGTTTTCCCATATTCCCTCAGCGATTACATAAGGATATTATATAGATAGAGGTTTTCGTGGCCTTGTAATAACAGCAATGTTTATGTTCAACTGTGCTTTGTGTTATATCTTTGGTGAGAACAGCAGATGTCACTTTGTAGTATTACATGTAACTTTACAATTTATGTATACGCACTGCTTCATCTCTGATTTTAACTACAACATCAAAAGTTTAACGACATTTAAAAATCTTTTTCCAAGAAATTTGTAAATACATTTATTTCCTTATGTATATTTTAGTTAGAACGTGAACAGTTAATGAATGTATTCGCTAATTAGGGTGTTTTTAGAAAAGTATGATATTCCTCAAACTTTCCTACACACCATTTCTATATTCCCCCTCCCGTCATGCGCTCCTAGACTTAGTGAAAGGTTGTTATTATTGGATCATGTTGTGTGCTAGACGAACTGAGCAAATGCTAGTTAATTTCTATTTATACAGTAAAATATAGTTTTAAAACATTTAATACTTTACTATGAGAAACTGAGAACGGCATTGTTTTCCGTCGGATTAAAACAAAGCGATGACATCAATTATACAAATTATGTGTAGCAAAGGAAAACGTCGTTGTGGATCGTAACAATGGATAGCATTGCGTGCTGTTTTCACGGAACATAGATCTGATTAGGAGTTAATCAATAATAGGTGAAAGCGTACCGTATGACGTTCTGTGTGTGTGTGAATAACGCAAATCTGATTAGGCACGAATCCATGATGGGCGAAAGTAATAAGTAAAACACTGCAATAGGTACTTGAGTGAAAATGTATTAGATGAATACAATTTACCGTAAGTAGGGGTCAATTAGTCCCAGTACTAATTGTAATCTTGGTAGGAAGATTTGCTAGCCAAAAAATGAATAAAAGCTACACACAGTCCACATAGAGCGAATTTTGTAATTACAAGCCTAGACCCTTGTCGGTGTGTGTTTTGAAAATATTATTACGAATGAAATAAAATAAATTCATTATTATATTTTCATACGTGGCAATATTCTCCTCCTTATTTATCCTTACCCCTATTTTTAATTCCCTAATTTTATATTTATAACTATTCCCTGTCATTTCATTCCCTTTCCGTTTACTTCTGTTGCTACTTCCTTTCTTTCTTTTCATTTTTCCACGCATCTCCCTTCTTCCTTTTACTTCTGTTGCTACTTCCTTCCTTTTTTTCTTTTCACCTTTCCACGGATCTCCCTTCTTCTGTTCTGGCACTCCCATTCCATATCAATTTTCCTCCTTTTACTTTTCCTTTTCTCCTTTTCTCCTTCCTCACTTTCTCTTCCATACCTTGCATTTACCAGTCATTCTACATTCTAATTCCATATCTAATTCCATAATTGATCTCCAACCTATACCTTCTTTTATCCCATTCTTATCCCGCTTCATCACCATGGTGGTCTCTTCTCTTATTTTGTTCCGTACTGTCCGTTTCTCTTTGGTCACATTGTCTTTGGTCTATATAAGTATCACTTGCGTTCAATAACTTCTTCCTCCGCATTACCTCTGTCTTCTCCTCCCATATTTTCAATTTTACTCAATTTGACTTTGCCGCGGCAAACGAGATGGTCTAATTGCTGCGGTTTTGTCGCTGCCAACAACATGTTTGACGTGGTTGAAGATAAGAGCTAATTGCCACGGTTTTTTCGCGACCAGTGGCATGTCCTGATTGCCGCGGCCAGAAATATGAGCTACTTGCCGCTGCTTTCCGCGACCAGCTACATGGTCTAGTTGCCGCGACCAGCGACATCGTCTAGTTGCCGCGACCAGCGACATGATCTAGTTGCCGCGACCAGCGACATGATCTAGTTGCCGCGGCTTTGTCCCGACCAGCAACAGGCCTAATTGCCGCAGCTTTGCGGGATATATATATATATATATATATATATATATTTGTAAGAATTGATAAATTGATGTTGAAAAATATATTATACTAATTGAAGAATACAAAATATTGACGAAAGCGATTTTTTGTTGCAATTTGTCAATTCTTTCCAAACAACTTCAATTTTTAGACATTTTTATATTTTTATAATCCGATCTATTTTAAGGGAAATTCAAAAGCTAAAAAAGGGCCACACTTTTTAAGGAAATATTTCTAGTTTTTTAAGCTTTTTCTTGTATTCTTCTGCGTTCCATGGTTTAACACTGCTAATTATAAGTCCTACACTTATTAATTTATAACAAAACTGGATGTGACCAAGATTTTTGCTCCAATAACCTTTGATTTAAATCATATTTTGTAGACTGATTTCAATTTTTATGAGTCATTTAAAATTTGACCAACTAAACAGATCTAAATCATAGTAAGCCACAGTTTCGAAAGCGTGAGAGAATATGAATAGACATCACAATTCGATACTAATACAATTATCATTATTGGCTTTCCTAATCCCACGCCCGCGATAGTCCTATTATTATTATTTGGCCTTCTCAACGGCAAATAGAGGTGGGGACTATTACAGTGAATTGCAACTGTTTCACTTACTCGTAAGGATAATTCCATTAACTTCCCTTCTCTAACGTGCGAAGGGTTGATCATATCTGCAAACGTTAGTAACCTGACACCAACAAGACTGATCAACTGACTGATTTCCCCTTTCATTTAAACGTAAAATGTACCAGAGATTCTCAATATATTAACCTGTCACTTAATGATGAACTGGAATAAAAATAATTGTCATTAAACGAATATTTAATTTATTATTTATTAATAATTTAAAATAACACTAAGTAAATATTAATTTAAATTTATACATTTATAAATTCTAACGGATTGTATTTTGTAGAATAAATATGTCTATGTTTATTATCGCAATGATTCAATTATGTATGATTACTTTTATTAAATTGTTTTTATTTGAGTAAAATTTGGCCAGCAGTTTTTTTTTAGAGCCCGCTCGAGTCCGCATTGAAGTTGGGTATATATAATTAATTTATCACACGGGCCTTTAATAAATCATCACCCAATAATGCTTCCTCCAATAATTATTGAAATGCTCCAAAATATGTTTCTTGTCAATTTTCTTATTTTCAACTTGTCCTAATCATGTTGATACGTTAGTGAAGTCTAATATTAGCGTTTCATTTAAAACTTCCGCAGCGTCTGTCGGATATTTTGGGTTTTTGCTCGTGCTTGTGCGATAGCGACTCTCTTGTCTGACTTGTTGCATTGGGAATCGTGTCATATCTGGTTTTGATGTATGAAATTTATCGAAACTTAACAAAACGGCATTTCGGACAATAAGAACATATCCGCAATGAAATTAAAATGATGTATCGCACTAGTTGTTTTTGTAATTAACTAGTTGATGTTTGCAAATTAAAATTTCCCATTAAAAATATTTAAGCTTGATTGATTGACATAAAATATTTAAGCACGAATCAGAAAATTTCTATTTATTAGTATACGAAACTAGAGAAATGTGATTGATAACAATACTGACTACTTTTTCTTCTACAATTGTGCGACATATCTAAAACTACGATTTCTATGACTGGTTTCGTTCGAAGACCAGTCATAGAAACCGCCTGCCTGGTCTCCAATTTATAGCTGATGAATAAAAAGTTAATGTATAATATCTATACGGGACGCGGTTCGATGAATTCTTAATATTGCGCTCGGCAAAATTATTCCGCGTTCTTTGAACACACTGAAATAGTAAATAAGGAAATCACGTGTTTTGCCCCACACCTGGTTCCCATATTTGCCTACAGCACCAACAGTTCCGCAATTCGCATTGCCGCGGCCAGCAACATGAGCTATTTGCCGCGGCTTTTTCGCGTACAGCGACATGGTCTAATTGTCGCTGCCAGCGACATGTCTAATTACCTCAGCCAACTCATTACCGCGGCCTGTGGCCGCGTGCTGCAGCGCCATCTAGTTCAACTGCCTTCAAACTGCCGGTCGAATTTGCATATGCCTGTTTGTACCTGTACCTTTTCCGATCGAAATTACATCCGCCCTGTTTAAGATACTTCATGTTCTGTGCAATTAGCCCTCGTCGCTACTTTAAAAACGGAACGCGGCAATATCTTCGAGTAGCGCCAAACGTACGTTATTCTACTAGGTTCACTAGTTCCGCTTGTTCGATATGAGATACACATTTGATCGAGTTGAGTATACTAGCGATTCATTTATTTAATCTACTCCAGGAGAATGAAATGAAATTATATTAATTTTGACAATGTCTGATTAGTATGGGTTCAAAAGTGAACAATTCCAGGTGATGAAATGAAACTAAATCAAGTGAAAATGTAGATGAAATTTTAATTTTGTGAGACATTTGTCACTTCTCTTGCATCCCAGATCTTGCTCGTTTTATTACTAACTGAAAGTGTCAAGTGTCAAAATAAGTGTAAAGTTAAATTGTTTTTAATGAGGTGGATAAGTTCAAATGTTAGCATAATTTTAAGAACATGGTAAAGTATGAATAGAATGTGATGAAGCATGAAGAGGAGAGAATGGTAAGGTGTGTATATGAGGACTGTTAGAATGAATGTAGAAGGGTGATGAATAGATGGTCGATGGTGTTTTGGGAAAAGAAGATGAATGAAGGGCTATGGGCGATAGAAAATATGGAGCAAAGAAAGAAAGGCATTGAGAAGCAAGGATGAGAGGAGGGGATAAGAGATAGTAGATTTAACAAAGAATATTAGTGTATATGAGTCGAAGGAAGAATGCCTGAATAATTACTGTTTATGTTAAGTATGGAAGATAAAAGGTTGATAGCTAGGTTTAGATATGGGAGTGTTGAGAGGGGAAATAGGTATTGGATGGATGAGAAAAAGCAGGATATGTGGTTTGGGAAAAGAAGATTCGGAGCTTTGGATCAATAGGTGCGTGGGGATACCCTGGAGTAAAATGAGTTAAATGGCAAAGGATTGGGATGTGTGTTTGGGGAAAAAGGAAAGGGACTAGAAATGATTGAGGAAAGATTATTGAAAAAGTAAAGTGCTTTAGAGAGATAGAGAATAGAATTTAATTTTTGTTTAACCTTGGTTTTATGAAAATTTTATTTTGTGAAGAAATTGTGCAAACATTGTTTTTACTGTATATATTTTTTAAATTATATGAAAATTTTAAATTATATCTTTTATTTTGGACAGAACTGTGAAACCTACTTGCTTTAATTGAATAATTGTATGACTTTACCCAAATCTGTAACCGCTTGTAGATAATGATTTTAGGTTACACTTTTAAAATAATGAATAAATTAATTGCAGTTTTTATTATTTGAAATTAACTTATTTAAATTATTTAAGTAAAACTAGATTAATTTGTTGAAGTATTTTACTAAATTTAATATATGAAAATTATGTGAGCGAGACTTCTTTTATTGAGACTAAGTTTATCAAGCTCATCGGGAAGATAGCTGTTACAAAGTTAGAACTATAATAAACTACGTTTACTATAATACTCAAATATAATTTAAAAACTTAACAATTATAAAGAAAAATTAACAATAAATATCACGTAGATAATTAAAATTCATAATAAAAATTAGTTTAAAGTTCAAAAGAAAATCATAAATATGTCATGATAAATTTGGTATGTGTAAATACATAGTTCATCGATGTGTTTGCTTCATCTTAAAGGAATTTTATTTGCTGTATAAGCACATAATAAAAATATACTATGTTATTAATTAGAGTTATTGAAATCTGATTTAAATGTCACGTCTATGTAAATATACAACGTTAATAAGCCTATACGATTTCTTTTCATATGTCTTTGGTACAATTAACGAAAATATTTTCTACAATAATTAGATAGCAAAATATTAATTTAGATAAAATTAGTAAAAAATGAATAAAATATTTTCTTATAAGTTTCTTTTCTTTCTATAGTTGGATGTTGCTACCCTGTTGAATCTTGATTCAACATTCTGCTACTCTCTGTGCTGTCTTTGAATCTAGTCGGAGTTGGATCTCTGTATGGTTGCTGGAATGATCTTCATGATCTCGTCGATTACACAGTGATGATCTGTCGCCGTACCATAACTTTCCAGTCCTGCTTGATAAGTAACAACGCCACGATTATAGTAATTGCAATCCATACATATCTTATCGATGAATGATGGTTTTCGATGTGATGTCATTCACTGCTCTTGATTTGTTGCTTCAGTGATTCTTCATCTTTTTGGATTTCTTCTAAATCAATTCCCAATGGTGTGTGTACTTCTTTGTCACTAAATGGTTTCAACTTCGTACTGGTGTTCTTAATGATCTGAATTGGGGTCAAAAAACTGATTATAACTTGAATGTTTATTCGTCGCTGAGGCATTATCGAATACTTTGACGTTGTTATCTCACAGTCTTGATCGATATGAATAATACCTGGTGTGTTTATGCTCAATTCTTATCTCGTCCCATTGCATATGCCACCTATAGCTTGACTCTCGGATGATACGAATATCCATGTGTTTGCCATTGTTAATCATTGCCATATTACGGATTTAAATTTGTACTTCTTGCTTGGATAAGGTGTTGGATGCGGTGCTTTATATATCGCCTCAATAATACAATTTGGTTTAATCCACAAGTTGAACAACTTCTGGGTTACAAATATAATTCGAATCTGTTGTTGTGATACAATTTTGCAGATCTTCTTGAGATACATGGAAATATCGTTGCATGTTGTAGTTTGTAGCTAATAAATTGTTGGTGACAGCAGCAGCGATAAATGAAACATCATTTGTTCATTTGTTGTTTCGATAAAAATTTTAATTTGGGTATAACTCTGTTGGTTGCGCTTAGTTTCTCATACATCTTTTCTGGCGTGATAAATGACTAAATGTTCCTATTGCTATATTTTATTTCTGCTTAATTTTCATAATGAGTCTTTAGATCCTCTAAGATGTTATCAGCTGTTAAGTATGCGTGAAGCATCTGTAGGTTTAGTTTGTTAATTCTGATAATATTATGGTATCTATCAACTTCATAGATTATGTTCAGATCTTGATTTAATTTGATCCTAAACTTCTCTAGCTTTTCTGATATTCGATCAAGTGTTGCTGATTTTTGTCGAGGGCATCGATGTCGTGGTATACTTGATCGTTTACTCCAAATTTCGATGTACGTAAATTTCCTACTAGTTTCTACTAATTTTGCCTAACAGAATTCATAACTTCGGTTATGGCTTTTATAGATTCTCTTCCTAGTTGTAAATATTGCGAAAGTTCTGTACAATGCGCATCATATGACATGTTATGTGCAGATTTGGTTTTGCTCGAGCTCCTCTGGTAGTTCGATTTGAGGTTCTCAAGCTGTAGGTAATGGAATAATCTTGTTGATTACTCGAATTGTCTGATGTTCTACTGTTTTTAACGTTACTGCTCGGGTTTTGCCAGTGGCCATTCGCTGGGGTTTATCTGATCAGATCTTATACGGTTCCTTTCTCTACATTTTCCATTTCCTGCTCCATTTATATTTATCTTGAAGTTGGTTAAGATAATCTCGCAACCATGCTGCCCAGAAGTCTTGCTTTAATTTCTGAACTAGTTTCCAACGCTCATTTGTATTGCTATTTATGGCAGTGCGTATTGGATCTGGAGGTGTAACTAATGGTCTATCAACTGATTCCAATAATGGTGTATATATATATATATATATATTATTTGCCATTTTATACCTATATAATTTAAATACATATTATTAAGTAAAATGAGTAATATTTTTAAAAACTTTTTACAAGCACAGATTTATATATCCAATTGATGATCTGTATCTGCAACTTTGCTTTATTGCTAGAGACAAAAGTTGCCACGTGACACTAATGGATTTACGCGAAATGAGGCCTATTTGCTTATGGCTTTTACAATCGTTTGGCGGGTATATTGCATATTTATCCTTATAAACTATTTATGTCCGGCAAATACTTTTCAGATTGAAAGATTCAGAATTATAATAATGGTTATTTGATGTATGCAAGAACCATGATTGGTTAATTTAATTGAATATTACAGAGCGATTTATACTAAAAAGTTATGAAACCTGATTTTTACAGGAATAGTAAATATATTTTAGCATTTTTTAGTAGTCCGATATATCATTTGCAGGCCTTTGGACAGTACTGTCATGAAATCATTGAGTTCTGAATACTTAAGTCTAATCGAAAAATGTTCTACATGTATTGATAGCAGGTCAATATTTTCTTGGCCTTAAATTATTTTCAACAATGAAATAACATAAAATATCCTAAAATATGCTACTGCAAAATTTAAAAATAGGTTATGCTAAAATGCTATAATTTATTAGAACTTCTAAAACTAAACTTGAAAGTTATAAACTAAACGAAAATGGTATCTACTTATAAGGAATTCAAAAGTTCTTTTTTTTTATCTATATCCCGCTGAGTTGGCGTTTATGTCCTCTGAAATCGTTTACTAAGAATGTCCAAGATTCTTCAGCACGTCCTCTAAGGACAGCGTAAGTGTAAACGTGAATACGATGGCGGTGCGAATGTGTGAACAGGATATAACCTGCAATGTCCTTTTTCCTTCTAAACTCCGCGTGGTGACATGCCGAAAGCTGTGCGTGCGAATTATTAAATTTCTAGAGTGCTTTGGAGATTTCGCCATTCAGCACATATTTGCCGACATGATTTTTCGAGCGCACAATACGAATTACACGATATACTATTTAATAAAATAATATCCGTTACATTAAATATAATGTGTAAAATTGTTTACACATTACTTTCCAATGTAGAGAATAATTTGTTAATAATGAAGTTAGTTTCCCATGTGTAAAAGAATAAAGAATAAAACAAATCAGTTTGCATTTATTGAACGCAAAAAATTGATTGAAAATATTTTATAATTTTACTTTATAAAATAATTTTTATGAACGATCATAATTACGAGAATTGTACGAGAAAGAACGAGAACCTGTAGAGGTAAACGCAGAACCTTATAACATCGCTAATTGTTTGAAGCACATGATATTCAAATTTTGAAAGATAATTTGAGTCAACGTTTTTAGGAATGGCTGTACACATGCATTCCCAAAAACGTTGGCTTCAATTATTTTCCAAATTTTTAAATTTTTTTTGCCGGATATCAATTATATTATACTCGTTTTACCTCCTGCAAAAATTAATGGCTCAACTTGTAAATCAGCCTGTTTACGAACGGAAGTTATTGTATACAATCCAAATGAATATTGTGACGTTCAAATCATGATATGTGTTAGATGCAATCATATATGAAAATATCGTGATTGACTCTTTGAGATGTGAGCTCTTATCAGTCCGTTTCTGTTAATCTCTCACTGTTATTTTATTTTTATAAAAATTCACAGCACAACAGCCTCTAGTCAAAATATTTTTTTTAATTTCCTTTTTCTTTTCTAATTTAATTCAATACTACAGAATTTAATTAAAGTCAAAATTTTTAAACAAATTATTTTACATAGATTTCTTATTGATTTATTGCACTTTTCGTCATGAATTTAATTAATAATTATTTCATTTATTAAAATATATGAATACTGAAACAAATACAAATAATGAAATAAACAAATTAGTGCGAAATTTCCTGACAGTTTAAATCTTTTTCGGGGAATTTTCGTATATCAAAAAATATGATTCTGTACGGGATAAAGTACCGCGTGATCTACGCTGGATATATAACTTGTTTCCACAGCCTCATAACTTGGATGCACTGTATATTAACTCAAAAATTATATCACATATTAATTTCGCTAATTTGGCAATAAAAAGGAGCTTATATTCTTCCTTCTTATTTAAAATATTCATCTTTGTTAGATTGAGAATTATTCTATAACATCATATAAGTATTCCTTAAAGTGCTTTGGCGATTTCGCCATTCAGCACATATTTGCCGACATGATTTTTCGAGCGCACAATACGATTTACACGATATATTATTTAATAAAATAATAAACTTTACATGAAATATAATGGTAAAATTGTTTACACATTACTTTCTACTGTTGAGAATAATTTCTTAATAATAAAGTTAATTTCCCACGTGTATAAGAATAGAGAATAAAGCAAATCTGTTTGCATTGATTGAACGCAAAACATTGATTGAAAATAGTTTGTAATTTTACTTTATAAAATTATTTTTATGAACGACCATAATTCTGAGACTTGTACAAATAAATACTCTCTTGAGGTAAACGTAGAACCTTATAACATAGCTCATTGTATAAAGCACATTGAAATTCAAATTTTTAAAAATAATTTGAGTCAACGTTTTTAGGAATGGCTGTGTACATGCATTCCTAAAAACATTGACTTAAATTATTTTTCAATATTTGAATTATCAAGTATTTCAATTCTTTTTGCCGAAAATAAATTATATTATAGTAGTTTTACCTCCTGCAAAAATTAATGGCTCAACTTGAAAATCAGCTTGTATACGAACGGAAGTTATTGTATATAATCCATAAGAAGATTGTGACGTTCAAGTCATGAATGTGTTACATGCAATCATATTTGAAAATGTCGTGATTGACTCTGTGATTTGTCAGCTCTTATTAGCCCGTTCGTGTTAATCTCTCGCTGTTATTGTATTTTTATAAAAATTCCCATCACTAAAATAGCCTCTACTCGCATCAAATTTTTTTAATTTACTTTTTCTTTGCTAATTTAATTCAATACTACAGAATTTAATTAAAATACAAAATTTTTTAAACTTTAGCCAAATTAATATGTGAATTTGGCTAATTTTGCAATAAAAAGCAGCTTGCATTTTTACTTCTTATTTAATATTTCCATCTTTTGGAGATTGAAAATTATTCTATAGCTGCATATAAGTATTACCTGACACTCCCTGATGTTAGAA
>WYDF02030256.1:0-12836 GCA_009867245.2 Adranes taylori
TTGAACGGTTATACTGCCGTGACTCGGTCGCCAGAGCCTCTTTAGTTTTATAGCAGGGTGCACCGGATGACATAGTCCTCACTCGAGCAGGCGAGGTTGACGTTTGGGTTGGCTATATTGACCATGTGGTGCCATCACCCCATGGTCAATATGTTGTCACGCAAGGGTTGTCACTTACATCAATGCCGCCGAAATTCTACTTCTGCGCCTTCATTACCGATGTGATCTTTGTTCATAACTTTGGGCACGGGTAAAGCAATATACTCCGCGATATTGGGTTCTCAGCAGAACATAGCCACCTACTCTTTGAGTAGGACCCACTCCAGCGATGTTGACGCGCCTGTTGAGGGTTATCCAAGTGTACCCAGAGAAGATGTTCTGACCACCTAGGACCAGGTTAATGTACGTCTCTGGAACCACGTACAAATGCACGTTATAAAATTCAAAAAATGTAGAATGTTAGATCCTTTGACTTTTTCCGTATCTAGTATTGTCTAAAAAACCATTAATATCTAAGGAACCGTTTAAGCTCTACCCTCATGCTGGATATTGTTATAAAGATAATCAAGAGTGCTATAAAAGCATTTCCGTGAAGTTTTCTTCATCCTTTATTTCTTGTATCGTGTAATATGAGACATCGCCATCATCTGATTTATTTTCGTTTCAACTCTTAATTTCTTTGTTATTTTCCATAACAGGAGTGGATTTATTTCCTTGCCATTTCATAAATTTTCAAGAAGAGTTGCTTTTGGCCTTTATAGCTGCCAATGTCTTTATTGGTTTAGCTGATGTTATAATCTCTGCTCCTTTGCAGACACGTTTTCTCCCAGTTTTTTTTTCGGAACTTGTTTTATCTGTTCCAATAAGAGCGATTCGAACAATTATTGGAGGTCTGTTATTAGTTCAATTTAATTCTGATGTGTCATTGGATTTAATTCCACCGGATCAGTACGTCGACAATGTTTAGGAAAAACTTGCGAATGAAATAACAATGTCAGATCAATTATCTGTGCCTCAAGAGATGTTGATGGTCTAATTGATTCTACAAAGGATGTAGGTTGCAGATGTAGGTGCACAATTTTCATTTTGCAAGAAAGATAGCCATCATTGGCATGCCTCGGGTTCAAACTTTTTTGGAGGAACGACTTTATCAGAAAAGTGAAAATTCCACCTTTCTCAGACTCACTTTTTATCTGAGTAAATATTTTGAAGAAAATTTCGAATAAAATAATAGGAGAATGTTTCTGCCTCCATCTACCCGTTTTCTATTGCAATGTACGTCATTTCTTCAAACTTCAACCGCTAGTTGTGCGGTGGGTAGGCATTCTTGTTGGTCCAAGAACTTTTACAAGACTAGAATCTAAACGAAAACTAGTTTATTCCAGATTCCAAATCTCAGTTGGGACAATATCGGTAGTAACTATACTTTTTTTCCTAGCAGCTTCCACAAGTTGAGGCTTTTTAAGACTTAATTTATGAGTTTCTCTTAAACGAACAAAGAAATTATCGTCAGGAACACCATCATTAAAAAGTGTATTTATGTTGTTTTCTCGGGCATATCGACTTATGGTTTCGAGAACTTCCTCCTAGAGAGTCCGAAGTCTCATCTGATTTTCAGTCCATCTGCAATTTTTTTTCTCATCTTCTGGAAGAATAGCAATGGGTCGACTCAGGGTGTTACTGTTTACGCCTCTTTGGCTTTTTACGTGTTTATAAATGGTCGTCTTTAGGTTCTTGTAGAGCTGCGCGGCACGATATGTTGTTCACGAATAATGTCTGTAATAAACCAAAAAGGAATTTCATTAAACATTGGCCATAAATGCAAAAATAATTAAATTGGAGCAAGTGTAACACATGCAGTTCCACTACCCCGATAATAATTTTTCAGGCCGCAAGTGGAACCAAACCAGTTCAAAAATTACTTCTCAACAATTGCCGTAGCAATGAATAGAGCAAAAATAATATTTATAAACAATTACCTTAAAATTATTCCCAGAGTTCTAAAAACCAAGTTGGGTACGGTAAAAAAAGCATTATGTGCATTAGATATTAGCTCTCGACGGAGTGGAATTCATAACGCAGCTATCGAATGTAAAGCTTTAACAGCAGACAGACACTAATGCGGTACTTCTACACTAGATACCGCCACTTTAAAATTATATTAAAATGAAATAAATTGTTTGGGTTCCACTTACCTCAAATTTACACTTACCCTGGGGGACCTTATATGTGTTCCCCCATTTTTATTTTTAAAAATTTACAAAAAGCAAGTTATTTGACAGAAAAAAAATTGCAAAGCTGCTTTTAAGAAAACGGGCTGCAAAAACTGAACCGCCTGTATATATTAAAACATTTGTTTTACGCAAAATTGTACGACACAAAACTATAAATAATTTTCAGCACAACTTCATAAAACATATTTGAATCATATGCATAGTAACAGTTCTGGCTATATTGTAAAAATAAATTTTAATATTAGACATGGCAATGTAGCATTCTATTGCAAATATTGAATTCGGATAAACGCAGTACACACTGCAAGAAAACAAGAAACTATACAGTATACATGTGTAAAGTCTCATCTAACCGTTTTGAGTTTTTGATGTTTAAGAACATTTAGAAAGGTGAATTACCGTCATTTTGTCTAAATTAAAACTCCGATGCTATATAGACCAGGTAGCAAAAATCATACACCTCTTACGAATTAAAACCATTTCTATAAGACTCGAGTTATTGGAGAATTGAATATTATTAAAGCAGGATCGTAATTATGTTATTTGTAGTGTTAATTTATAATTTATATATACTATTTTTGATAATATGCAGTGAATGTAATCATTTTTTATGCAAATATATGATCTATCTATTGACTACCACACTGCTTTTATTTTATTCTGATTGTAACATCTAATGCTCTTGCATGAGATTCAGGGGTGATAAAAAAAGTGGCTGATCTCTATTATTATTAGTATTATTATTAAGTACAGATATTTATATCTGTAGGTAAACACATATGTATACGCAATAACTGTGTAATATAATAATGTTTATTGTTATTAATATTTATAATACTCGACTCGCGACAGACAATGATAGTTAAGGTTAATTATAATTAAAAATTTATTAGGCTGTTCTATTCTGTTACATTAATAAGAAGTAATCAAGTAAAAGGTAGCCAACTAAAGATAATTTGATATTTTTATTATGTCTTCTTCTGATTGTTACGTGATTTCTCTTCCAACTCAGCAGTGTTGTATATTCTTATGCGGGCGTGGGTAGAATTAAATGGTTGAATGGTGTATTGTTAGCGAAGATACTGTGGATTGTTCGAGCAAACCAACTTCAAAGTTCAAGACCTAAAATTGACTCACTGTTCAAGAAATAGAGCCGATCATTTAATGGAAATTAGTCAGCCCAGATGTGGAAATTTTCTATCTCAGAGGCAACCAACACAAGACCCAAAATGCACCTGGGCAACGCTGGATTGAGTATGAACTTTTATATGCAACTATCTGGAAGGGAGACACTTCTTGCTTGTCGCTTGTGCCACTAGAACTCTGTGTAACCGACGGCTCGAGCGGAGTAGCTTGAGAGAAACTTCTGCTAAAATTCTGAGAAAGATTAAACTACGACCAATACGTAAACGTCTTTGATCCGTTAGAAATTTTAAAGATCAATTACATAATTTTTCTGTTGAAAACTACGGAACATATAAGCGGTCCAACTAATAAGACCTCGTTAGAAATATAGAGCTGAAGATTGCTAAACTTCTTAGGTGGGAAGTTTAGCGCGGGAAGCTTAGGCGGGAACTAATTTATATGGAATTTATTATCCGATAACAAAGTTAATCAATTTGTGGGCTGAGTTTTCAACTTCCTGTAACTTCCTTTCATTTTGTGAGATAAAAAGAAAAAGAAAAAATCCAAATAATTTTGTTTATAAAATTGACTTACTTTTTTGAATATCGTTGTATTGGACCCATAAAATATTTTGTATAAAATTGTTGTAGACAGGTGACCAAAATTGACCAAAAGTGATATACTGAGTTATAACAAAATAAAATTATATTGTCATACACTTTGTTACCGTTATTAAATCCATCGACAAAATGAACCTTGAGCAACATTTTTATTATGCACAAATCAAACAAATCAACCATAAATCAAACAAAACAAATCAAGATACCAGTAGTTTTACAAATTAATGTATACTAATTATGTTATGCTAAGATCTATATCAACGAATTGCTCCTCAGTGATTTGCGACATTTGTATAAACCACGGATTCCCAAAGTGTTCAACTCCGTACTATGTAAGCGAAAACAAAAATTGAGGGTCCATGAAAATGGATCCTATTTAAGCAGGTCGTGACCGAAATTTTGGCTTTCCATAAATGGAATAATTCACATAACACAGCTAGTACCTTTACATGTACTTATATAATACTTTCTTAAAATAGACATATAAAGTAACTATGAACAAAACATTTTTAAAACATAAATGTTTATGAAACAAAATAAAGATTTGATAGTAGATTTAGCCTGCTTCTATCCGCTTTGTAGTCCCAACACATGTAACTTATAAAAACTTCCACATTTGATTCTAGTATCTGTTAACGTCAAGACAGTGAAAAATTATCAAGGAACATTTTTTGAAAATATTATATTTCCAAATTTCCTATTTAGATTATTGCATTATTTATATATACTTATTACTTTGAGCAGATACATATCCCATAAATAAAAAAACCCTCTGGACCATTTAATAAAAAAATCCTCTGGGAAAATATAATAGAACACATTACATGTTTAATACATCTTGCATAAATTAAGTAATATAATATTGATAACGTAAAGTGATATACTTATTAAATTTCATCTATAACAATCAAAACAAAGATATGTACAAAGTATTAGCTACATTTTAAAGTCCATCTTTAGGAACTAGGCCAGGCGGCACGCAACATATAGCAATATGTCAGCAATATCAATTAAGTAATAAAATGAATAATGTTTTATAGGTCTACAAAATACTAAATCATTTTAAATACACCATAATTTGTTATTTGGTTACAATTAAACTGTATCATAGATTTCATATATAAGACTGAGTAATTTTAATAAAAAACAAGATTTCTTATTTAGATGTCAAGCGCTGTGTTTCTGTTACTTTAACACCCTAAAACTAGTTTTTCCACTTTACCAGTATTTAATATATCTAGATACTGTAAAATAAACTTAAACTACTATCATCGAGCTAACAAGGTAAAAAAGCGATTACAAAATTCACACTTGCTCATTACCAATATGTTGCGTGCATACGTGAAGTAGCAACATTTGTCCAAACTTGTACCAGAGCTTTGCAAAGACGGCGCAGAACAAGTTAAAGTGTATCAATGTCATCGTGTTTGGAAGTGTCGTGGAATAAATTATTTTTATAAGTTTTTTTTGCAGTTCCAAACATTGCATAGATACGCCGATCAGACCTTGAGATAATAGTAGTTCATATTCAAGTCAACCACAATTACACGAGAATTCCTTAATACCGTTTTTAAGAAGTTTATATTTCTCTATCGTTGAAAATAAGAGTTGATGGTACATGATTCCTCTCTATATACATACAAAAGATCTAAAGATTAAATTAAAATAAGGTTTTACACCGGAAATCAATTTTGAGTGCTACGTCTTATCATATTTAAACAGCTTAATTTTTGTCCACAGATAACTGATATTATACATGATCGAATCTAGAAAGAAATGTAATAGTGTTGACTATTTGAAATTTATCTTCATACTTCATTCCATCATTTTCGGACGAACGATTGCCTATGTGCTTTTTATGAAATAAAGTTTTGAACAATGACACTATGAAACCATCAAAGCAAAACGATCATCTAAGAAGGTGATATCCTGATAAAACAGGCAAAGATTCGACGTCTCTTGCTCTCACCTTAGAGGTACTAAGTTCCTTTATTACTTTATACGAATGTACTTGGTTTTAATACCTCGGTTTATTTACTTCTAATAAAGTTATTATTTTAATTATTGACGCAGAATGTTCTAATTATATTTCCCTAGTTAGCCCAACAGAATCAGAATAAAACACTGCACTGAACCATGGCTAAGGTTGGCGTACCGTTCAGATTTAATTGGACTACTGGGGTTAACTAATTAATGCTGACGCCAACCCTTAACGAAAGTCAATAATTTCTATAATTCAGGCAGAAAAATGATAGATTTGTTTGAACTTAATTAAGAATGTATTGATACAATTTAAATAAATTCATACTTGTCATCAAATAAAATATTCTTTCATTAAAACAAATAAAAATAAAATAATCAACGAATTGCAATGAATAAAATAAATCAATATTTGTTCCTGCGTTCAAAGAGTCGAACAAAAATGGCGTTTAAGTTTATATCCCAATTAATATTAAATAAAGTGCTTACAGTTCTGCCGCTGCTCACAAACTTATTGTATTATTATTTTTAGTCAAGGCACAATGACCTTATTTATTTATTTAGATTTATTTAAATTTACCTCGATACATAAACTTGTTACTAAATACTTTTAATTTACTCTATTCATAATAATCATGCTTACAAGAATTATCCAATTTATTATTAAATACTGAGTACTAAATATCGTGTTATATTAGACGATTTCATACTTTATTGCATTTATTCCTACAAAATATTGATGACTAAATACGAATAGGTCTCATGCCTGCTTATTTAATATTACCCCGTTATTCATGATTTTAGTTTTATTTAATTATTATTTTAATCACAATTAATTCATAATTATATTTCCACGGGCATAGCCTCTGGCGGCACTTGCCAAAACCGAATGTTTTTTCTAATGCGGTGTATGGCGTTTTTATTTGTTTTTGGTCTCTCCTCTAATCCGACCTATCTATATACCGATATGCATATCTTCGGTCATGATTAATTCGTACCTAATTAACACGTACGCCTTGAACACCTGTGTGTTCTCCACTAAAATGTATAACATCAAACTAAATAGGAACGTATACCACTTACCACTTTACAATATTTCGCTACTTATAGCAAAATCTGGAAAACGGCATACTTTCGGGAAACTATTAATTTAAGCAGCATTTTGTGTTGTTTTAATTAATAAATTTATAAAACTGAACATGTGTTTCTTTAACCTCTTCAATCTACAGTTAAACCTACCAATCTACAGTTAAACCGATGAGTAGCACTGTGGCAGTTGTCAAAAACATATTTGAAGTTGATGAATTTGTAATAATTCAATATTAGAAAAGCTCTACCCAAAACGGAAAAAAATGGCACGTGATCTACTAGACAAAACGTTTAGGAATCTCTGTTATAAACAAAACATCTTTAAAAACACAGAAAATAAAGCGCCATCTGCATATTCTAATATTGAAACACAGGGGAAAGTAGTTTTAAATCTCGAATATCTTTTTAGGAGTGTTCTAAGTTACCCAGAAAGCAGTTTTCTAACGTTTACAACAAGATCCTGTAACTTGAATCATTTCCAAAGATCTGAAAAGAAGCTGCAGTGGTTCTCATATCAAAAGACAGTAAACTAATTTGTCTATTGAAGATATATAAACCAATTTGTCTATTGAATGAGATCGTAAAAGCTTTGGAGAGGACAGACTGAGCCAGAGTGATTGTTGAGGCTGGCAAACCAGTGAAATTTGGCACGAGATATACAAGGAACCAGAGAAACATTTTATAGGTCCCGATCACGCATATAATGAGTAAATTCCACTCAGACAAACTTCCCAAACAGTCTGCTAAGCCGAGGTTCTCTTTAGGTAAACAAAACCAAATAAATAAACAAAAGAGCATGTTACAAAAATTGATCTTATTAAAACAGGAGCGTGATTATGCTACTGACCACTGTACTGCTCTTTAATTTTATTCTGTTTCTAAAATAAAAATGTTCATACATGCATATTGCATATACATATACGCAATGACGGGGTATTTATAACTTGATACATATGAGTCGATTCGCGATTTTAAATTGATTGACAATGTGTCGATTTTATTTGTAAATCAACATTTGTTAGAATAATTCAATCACCATATTCAGTTAGTAAAAATGAACTAAAGATAATTTAATCTCTGTTATTATTTGTCCGTCTGATTGTACGTGACTTCTCTGCTTACTTAGCAGTGGCGTAGGCGGACGTCAACAGAATTAAATGGTTTAAGAAGGTATGATGGTTAGTGAAGGTTGGTTAGTGAAGGTATGTTAATTGCTTTGATGCAGTTCGTAGTTGACGTTGTGCGATGAATTGTTGATGACATGAGATACGTTGAATGATATTTTGCATGAGTTGTTGAAGAGTGTTGAAGATAGAAGTGGTGTGTAGTAGAAGTAGTAGCGGAACAGTCGTCGATGGCACACTTCACGTGTCACAGAGTAAAATTCTCCTGCCTAGAGTGGGAGAGGTACCGCATATCGGCTGGAGCTGTGGATGAAATTGGTAAACTTGAGCGTGATGTTGATTCTTCTTGTTGCTTCGGTGGTGTAAATGGGGTAGGTGCATCTACCAGCATGCGTGGTGTACGCGGGCGGCCAGTGTAACTTGATGGGCTTCTCTTGAGTTTGGATTTTTGCATCCTCGCTGGCTTAATGCGTTTGGGTGTTGGCCTCTCTCTACTTCTGACTTGACCACTTGTTTTCTCATTGCGAAAGTAGATTACAGGAAAGAGTTTATTTATGAAAGAATGAAATGAATAAGAAAATGATGACAAGAGAACGAAAGATTCAGCAGAAAATAATAGTGTAATGTCTGTATATACTTGACCTGATGTTTGTAGAATTTACTACTTACTGACTGTTGATTTTAATTTAAATTTAAATAAGCAAATCAGATTGAAGACCGCGCTTTCGCTCATGATTTAAGAAAGTATATCTGATCATTTAAAGAGGATTATGTTAGTCGGAACCTATGAATTTGTCACGGTTTCTACATTTGAATGGGATAGCACTTTAAAAATTCCTCGCTTGTTCCTTACTCTGGTGGGAGGGACAACTTATTAGAGGGAAGATTGTCTGGTTTATTGAAAATGGTGTGAGAGAATCACGCTCGCAACGCTGCTAATGGGGAGTCCTAGCAACTGTCACCGATGATGCAAACAATTATCATAATTAATTACAGAATTAAACAATCCTCGGAAATATAACTCGGGCGCCAGGTCAGTTTAACATGATACCGCACGCTGTAACTGATCTTCTTTCTTGTCGCAGCTGTAATAAACTTAATGCTAATGAGTGAAACAGCATTGATGATTAACAAAACCGTCTATTGCTCTTCATCGACAAATAAACAGAGAAAGAAATATAAATGCACAAATAAATGTCAATAATCAAATGTTAAATTAAATTGATGATATAATAATGGAGGTTAAATAAACAATAGCAAAACTACAATAAACAAAACAAAATAGCCAAGCGGTGCATATAAATAAAAGCGGTGCATGTAAAGCAATTCAAATGTACAACGATAAAATAACAAAATAATGAAAATGCAGAAAGCATGTACAAACAGTCAATATTACATTTCGGAAGGAGGAGGGGGGGGGCAAATCTAACTATCTTGGTACAGGCGGTGAGTATATTATGTATACTGGAAATCACTAAGGCAGCGTAACACCTCGTAATACGTTGATGTTACTTTTGCAGTGTGACTGATTCTAGCCTAAACCGAAATCATTCAGCCACGTATCGCCTCGTAATACGTCGACGTGAGTGTAGGGTGTCCAACCCCAAAGTAAGCCAAAATTATATACTCGAGTGCACGGATGTAAGGAATTATTGCTAGATTGCTCGTAATACATCGACGTGACTGTTATCGAGTGACTAAGACCAGCAAAAGTGAGAATTAAACATCCCAGTGGAATAACCACTGTGAGACATATCTTCACCTCGTAATACGTCGATATTACTATAGTCGGGTGGTTAAGACCACCGTAAGCCAGCATTATACACTCTATCGGATGGTTTGGGAAAGTAATCACTGCGTAAACCTCACAATACCTCGACGTGACTCTACGTAAATAGGAAATTGGTAGGTGGAAAGGAGAAGTGAAGCTATTCAACCCACTTGCAATTCAATCAAGCCGTATACTAAAGAAAATCGCTCACCAAATGTGTTACTATTTCAGCGACTGTCTCTGGTTGTCGCTTCGGTCTCGACTTGGCTGGCTTAGCTGGGTTGGGCTGGGCTGCTCTGCTCATGCTGCTGGCTGCTGCTGGACGGCTGTCTTCGGGTTCTCGAGATCGAGAACTAAATATTTCTTTGCAAATACTCGCTATTTATAGACGGAAAGCTTTGCTTCGTTTTAATCCGTTATATGGGCCATATGGAGCAGTCAGATGACATTCTATTTCCCGGCACGGGTTTATGTGCCTGGAGATCCACACGTCTTTTACTATGTTCCACGGTCTCTTTACATAATCCTATGTAAATCACGGTAATACATCTTCTCAATGTGACACGTAATACATAATTCCAGTCTTCGTATTTACATACCTTATCGGCTTTTCCACGGGTTACTATTGGAGACTGCAGTTAGCGGCAGCAGTGAGCAACATTGATGTGGTATCTTATAGGGCGTCAGCCAACTTATTAATACTCACACACACGTGCACACAAATACACACATACACAATACACAATACACCCACATGCATAAGTCATCCATATTACAATACATAATTAAAAGGGCATAGAAGTGGCACGCACTCAACACACGGGTCAGTAAAGCAAGCGTCAGCTATCTCTCTCTGATTCATGCAATTAGATACGTGACTAAATATCTCTACTCTCATATATGCTGAGCTATGTGTTTATTCCAATACGTTTTATCCAGCAGCGACAACAAAATAATATTTGTACGCATATAGTACATGCGTTTCAATTTTTGTCTCGGGCTTTCGAAAATTATTTATTTAAACTATATAATTTATTTATTAAAAAGAATTACGTAATTTTGAGATACTTTTAACTGCTCAGTAACGTGATTACTTACAATGGGTGGGTGAAAGAACCGTTAGTTATAACACTTTTCGGTTAAATTTAAAAAAATAGCTTTTCGCAAAAATCAGATGCGGCAATATAAATTGTCGGTGTAAATACACACACATGTATGAGAATTAAGCTTCCGGCATTTCGTGTAGCAGCAGCGGCATAAGAATACACAGTCAGTGAATGTTTTTGACATCTTTCTTCCGCATATAATTAAGACGGTCGCCATCTGTTGTTTATAATTCTTCCATATTGAGCGGTCTCGTTTGATATATTTATATAATTTTGCGCCATATTTATCTTTTTCGGATAAAATTTTATTTATCAATATGTACTTATATTATTAAGTAATTAATCGCTGTTAAATTGATTTGTTAATTTGTTGAATTAATTAGCCTGTAACAAGCAACCCTCTGGCATCCTCTTCTACAAACCTGATTATCATATAAGTACAAAGTTTAGTTGTTTTCCAGTACCTATAAAGGCAATTTATTTGAACAGATGTTTAAATTTAAAAATATTTGGATGGAAGTTTGTATAGACGCTTTAGACTATAAAATCACTTCTAAATTTTGGTTTATACAATTTTAAATAAACTATTAAATAAAAGTTAATTCAACATAAGAATCATACGATTATCATTAATAACTGACTTGATATATTTATAATTCATGATTTAATTTTAATAAAATAGATAAGCATAGCATAAGCAATAGATAAGCAACTGACAACTTTTTCCCTTCACAACCCTCGTATAATAAATGCGATATTAAAATGTGCAGTAACCACTAATTATGAATTGCAGCAATGATGCATGATTGATCACAACTCAAATGATCAAGTGATCAATGTGACCGTGAGTGACCACAAGGTTTCCAATAGAAGAAATATACGCATGAATGTATTATATGTAAGTTCTTTAGTTTGCAGCCATACGCATCAATAATTATTAGAACAAATAAATTTCTTGTTATAAAATATTTTATACGATTTTATATGTGTGTATAAAAATAACGCTACACTCGCTTGATAGATAACATCTTTTTGACAATATTATTAGTTGTAATTAATACAATTTAGTCGTTAGTGGAAAACGTTTTAAAAGTATTTTATAATTGTAAATTAATTTAAATGTTTTTAATTTTTATATTGAAAATTAAATAAAATAATCAATAAATTTAAATAAAACTCGTTTATTTATGTTTATTTTGTTGAGAAATGTGTTGCAATGTTTTACCAATGTTAGTTGTTTTTCTGTTATATGTTGTAAGACTTGAATTGTTACTTGCAAATCAAGTACAGGTAAGCAAATGCAAATAGTTTTTATAAAATTAATATATTTCAGTTCTCATATAATTTTATTTTAATTATTAATTTAACATAAATTATTTAAAAGTAGACTAAATTAAAATTAAACTTGACATTCATTCCTTGAATGTCATTCCTTATAAAATTCATTCCTTGACAAGTATAGTAAATTGTTTTTCAAGCAAATAGTTTAAATTTCAACCTTTGTACGAGAGTAGGACAAACTTTTCTATAACATTGACAATATGCATTAGATATTTTCGTATTTATTAATTTCGGAGAGAATATAGGGCTTAAGTTAATGTCAGAGGACCCACTTATCTACGTGATTCTTAACTACAATTTAAGTATCAATAAAACCTTTTTAAATATTAACTTCGAGCAAGTCCAGTTGACCAAACACATAGTCTAGTTAGTAATGTATATTGCAAGCTTTCATACGCAGCGATCTATACACAGTTTAATTAAATAGATCTATACCCTGTTTAATT
>WYDF02030267.1:0-12835 GCA_009867245.2 Adranes taylori
AGATAGGAATACGCCTAATGGTATTGTGCTGCAGGAAGTAGGAAAATATAAAATATGGTCTAGCGGTGTGAAAAAGAAGATGAATTTTGAGCGGAAAGTCCTGAGTGATGAATGGTACAGATTATGTAAAAAAGTGTACATGGATGGAATGATGAAAGAAAGAAAGGATGAATGTGTGAATGAATGGAAAAATAGCAGAAAGATTGTGAACGAAAGAGTTGGATGGTCTACTAGCAGGTGGTTGGAGATGATGTCGAGAGGTGTGTAAGGAGTGATGGGAGTGTAGAAAGAATGAAGGATGTAGAACGGCAAGAACGGCACGGGAAAGCAAAATTGAGAGTAGCAGGTATAATAATAGATATAGATGGATAATGAAAGAAGATGGTATGTTTGAGTATTTGCTAGCAGATTTAAGTATGGATGACAAAAGATTGATTGCGAGGTTTAGGTGGGGGAATGAAGAAGGAGTAAATAAAGTTTGGATGAATGAACAAGAAAGAATGTGTAGAATATGTGGTATGTAGCAGGAAATTTGGAGCCACTGGGTAAGGGAATGTGATGGTATAAGATGGTTGAATAGTGAAAGGCAATTGGGTGATAGCTGGAGGATAAGCTTAGGCATGGAGGGAAAAGGTTTCGAGCTAATGAAGAGAATTGTGGAAGAAGTAAAAAAATGAAATTAAAGGGAGGAAAGTGTTAGGGAATGAGAAATGTTGAAGAAATAAATAAAAGCCTTGCCTTCTGCCAATGAAATTTAATGTTAAGATATGTATAATTTTTGTATTGTTTATTGTGTATTGTTTTTTGTAAGAGTTATTATTTTAGTTTTTATATGCCAATAAAGGTTTTATATATAGATCTATCTATCTATCACTAACGTTAATACGTTGTTAAAAAGGTAGAACTTCTCTATTCTTTTAGGAATTATCCTTTAGAATTAAAGAATAATTCGTTCACAAGCGGCAAGATCCGATGCTCGCGAAAATTCAATCTTTATAAAGACAGAAAGGAAAAAGATATTCGTTGTTGATACAAACATTTCGAATTAATGATTTAGTTTCAATAAAAACGTATAGTACTTATACGAATGACGCTTTGTGTAAGGGTCCATATAGGGTGATACAGGTTGAAGGTCCCAATCTAGTGATAGAAGTGGACAATCAACTTATTGAAATTTAAAATAGGGCCTTCCTGTATAAACAATAAAAGATTATAATTTTGTTTATCTTCCTGAGAGGCAGATAAATGTTTAGCGAACTATGTTTCAAAAGTTTTTTTCTGTCAGGGGGAGGGTGTAGTAGTATTTGAGAACTACTTTTATACTAAAAGTGTTATTTAAAACTATATGCGTTCAAATAATTGAATAAGCAAAGCTTAAGTAACATTTATTATTAAAAACATGAATCAATGTGATTTACCAAATTTAAAACATAGCTTTTTATTTATTTCAGGTTCCAATTATATTAAATAATAAAGTGTGCGCTTTTCAACACTAAACATGTTGCCATTACGTAAAATAATATTAAACAATAAGAATGCATATATTCAGTTAAATAAACGCGTGTAGTTTTAAATAGCACTTATAATATACAAGTAGTCCTCAAATAGTACTACTGTAGGTTCATTGAATTTTCTGTTGTGTCATTTAAATTTTCGATTTTGTCAAAATTTACCTTGAATATTTCATTTCCTAAATAAGAATTTACAGAATAGACTGCAATTTCTATAAGACCCATTACAATAAGTTGAATATATGATGTTCTTCCTAACACAGCACCCATTGAAATTAAAACTGTTGCAGCTGCTACATCTGCCCCTAAAAGACTGAAATTCATAAATAAAATAATAATCAATTTGAGATTCTGTATTACAATATATGATTAAATAGTTATAGGAATTATTAAATAATAACTGTAAACAATCATGAGTAACATATAATAATAAATTTATCTTTTATAGGTTTCTATTGATCATGTTTGGTATAAATAATAATACAGCCCTACACGTATTTTAGTATCGGTATTTTTAACAAATTTAAGTGTGTTTCAAGTCTAAGCAAACTTGACATACTTATTGTCCAACCTCCTCTTCTTTGTGAGTTATGATTAAACAAGTATTTATCAGAATGTATGAAATTATGCTTACAGTATGGAGTTAATATCTATTCGTAATACATTGTGACACCTATTCCTAATTGAAAAACAGCAAAGAAAATGGGCCAATCAAAGCTCCACTAAGTTAACAATATTATTAAAAGTTGATGTCAAAAAATGAAATAAAAACAAAAGAAAAAGCAACTTTGTTTCAGTCCGAAGCCGAAAGTTCCTTTTCGAAAGTTCCGAAAGTTTAAATTCTTGTTGTGAACTTGTTATGCGAACATTTATGCGAAGCCTTTTTCAGGTTTCAACACTAACTACCATCACATTGTAACTACCATCAAGTTGTTACGAGATATAAGATTAAATAAAATTAATCAAATAAATAAATTATGTAAAAGTACTGCACTGGTATAGAACCAGTTAGTAAATTTAAATGCATGTATTATAAATGTTAACAAATATTATTTTTACTGTCGCTACTGGATAAAACATATTGTCTATTATGAATGAAACACATTGCTTAGCGCGTATGAGAGTGGGAATATTTGGTCACTTATGTAATTGTATGAATCAGAGAGAGATAGTTAACGATTGTTTTGCCGCGCCGCAAGTTAAGTGAACGATCGCTGCTTGGCATTTCACTCAGAGACAATTAGAAACACTGTGGTGAGAGAGAGAGGACTAAGCTGACAGATGCCGTCGAAAGAATAGCGAATCTGAAGTGGAATTGGCCTGGAGACGTAGCGCGTCTCACGGATGGGCGCTGGACAAAGAAGATCGTAGAATGGAGGCCACGACAGGAGGCATTCTGCAGTAGAGGTAGCCCGCCAGCTAGGTGGTCAGACGACATAAAGAGAATGCAAACAAACTGGATAAGCACTGCACAAGATAGATCTAGATGGAAAAATTTACGGGAGGCCTATGTCCAACAGTGGACACATATGGCTGTATGATGATGAATGAATGATGAAGTTAAGTGTGTGACACTGTTATGCTCGTTTAACTGTGTATTTCTTATGTATGCATGTGTTCATATGCGGATAGATATTACGGGGTTTTACTTGTCTTACAGTGTATGTTTAACTGGGGTGTTTAATTCCTGCTTATGCTGATTCTAGTCGCTCAACAACAGCAGCATCGACGTGTTACGAGCCGTTGCGTGGGTCTATAACTCAAATTTACGCTAAAATTAACCATTTGGCAATAGTAACATTAATGTATTACGAGGTGTTGCACAGATTTAGTGATTTCCAGTGTTCATAACATACCCACCGTCTGTACCAGGATAGTTAGATTTACCCCCGCCTAGATTTATTTTGTTTGTGGTCATTGTGATTATACTTTTGTAGTGTTTTATAATATTTGCCGTTTGGCTATATTGTTTTATTTATGATAAAATTGCTAACCGCGATTCTTGCTTCATGAAATAAATTTAGCATTTATTCTGTTGATTACTATTGACGTTTAACTGAATATATATTTCTTTCTCTGTTTGTATTGTTTATAAAGAATAATAGACGGTTTTGTTAAAACTTACATGCTGTTTTACTCATAAGCATTAAGTTCAGATTTCAACTGGGAACGAGAACGGGAATCCCTGGTTTACTCGTAAGATTGGAGACTACATGTGCCCTCAGTAAGGACCGAAGGGACGACAACATCAGTTCCAACGTGCGGTCTCACGTTAAACTGATCTGGCGCTCGAGCTTAATTTCAGAGGGCCGTTTTATTCTGTAATTAGTAAGATATTTGTTTGCTTCATCTGTGACAGTCGCTAAGGTTTCCCATTAGCAGCGTCGCGTGTGGCAGTTCCATTAGCACATTAGCGTAGTACGTCACAACATGAATATTTCATTTGCTTTGGTATTGGTCCTCTACTGTTTCTATAATTTAAGGCTCGACTACATTGAGTGCATTTACTAGCTACTAGGCGGCGAATTTTTTAGCTGCTAGTAAACTGGCTCCGTGTAATCATGTTCATATTGTGAATAATCGGCGAGTAAAATTAAAAGCTGGGCTACTTTACTCGCTGCTCGCTCGTATGTGGGCTACCTAGAGTATACTAGCTGTGCGTCACGAAAGTTGCTAGTGAACTAGCTGCGAACATCCCGGTGGTTCCTGGTTTCAGTTCTAGAAAATGTCGAACGATCTAGTTCGCGCGGGAGTTGTTATTTTAGCTCATGCTATCAAAACTGAGTTCAAAAGAAACGAATACCAGAAATTGAGGCATAGAACTATGTGACTGAAATCTTGGATAGATGGGCCAAAACGTGGTGCATCTTTTAGTTTACTGAACGAGCTGAAGGATATAGATTCTTTAGCTTATTGAAATATTGTCAGATTAGACTGGCAATCCTAGTAGATACAAAAATGGAAGTTACACTATGTTATCTCGCAACTGGTGATTCCAAGGACAAATGAAATCCACATTTTTCCCTGTTTTGTTTGTAGAATCTACGAAATTATAGTCGTTTAGGAACTATATGATTTTCGTTATTTTTGTACGCAATTCGGATGTATCTCAAAGTATACTTGATTTTTGACAATTAGTATTCAGCCATCATTTTTGTTTTTGTTTTGGCAATAAAAAATGTTGCTTATTGTTTGTAGCTTAAATTGTTTGGCTGAATTAATTAACTCTGTTTAAATAAAAAATAATAAGCATAATATATAATAAAGTCATGTTCAAAATTAACGCACCACTCAATGTTTCTGATATATTTTTTATAATTTTCGTCTTTTCTACAATATTTTTATTGTATCCGATAATAATCTAGTAGGTTTATGTCACTACGAAGTAATTTTGACATTTCTGTTGAAAACAGCCGAAACTTAATGTCAAGTTTTATTAAACAGTTGTTCTGGACTCGTTCAGGTTACAGATTAACTTCGTCATTTAAGTTGTAGTTATGAGTTTGTAAATTTTTGTGCGCATATAGAATTTAAGTCAATAACGTTTAAATTCTAAACATGACCCGACTATATCATTTAACTAATGATGAATATGTAAGAGCTTCAAATTTGTAAGAAGAAGGACGTACAATGCGATATGTAGCAAATTTGCTGGGCGTTAATCATGCGACATTTATGCGAATAGTTAGAAGATTCAGAGAAACTGGATCGCACTCCAGAAGACGTGGTCATGGTAGAAAATGACGCACAAGTGCGAGAGATGAAAGTTTTTTCCAACTGCAAGCGTTTTTTCCAACTGCAAATAGGCGAGTAAGAAGCACAGAATTTAGTAAACAGCTTGAAGCGACCAGAAATGCTAGAGTTTCTGCTATAACTGTAAAGAGAATGTTGGCGGAAGTAAGATTGCAGTAGGAGACCTGCAGTTGGACTATTACTTACCCCAGCGTACATAGTACAACATTGGAGATTTTCCAGAAATCATGGAGATTGAACAGTTGAAGAGTGGAAGCGAGTTTTGTTTTCGAACAAGACTACATTAAGTTTAAAATCTCCAGATGCTCGCGAGAACGATATCATGATTACACAATCTTTCATGATCAAGACTATTCTGGAGAGCTATTTGCTTTGACGCTCGTACAGAGTTAATCCCTACTCGCCAAAGTCAATGAATGCTGCATACTACTAAACACATATTTGTGATAAAGATTAGGATCATGCTCAATTGGTTTGGAAGAAGTTTAATTTTCAGAATCTAGGCGATTATATATATGCGTTTATACTTACAGACTGACGTGCTCCTCTTGGCCGGTGTTTTGGAGAACTTTAGATCTGTATTATTATTCAGGACCATGCAATGTTTTTCGCACCATTTAAATGGGAACAATTTTATGATCATGCATCATAATGCGAGGCCCCACATTTTTGCATTACTTACAAAAGTCAACATTCAAGCTACCACGAAGCCCAGATTTAAATACAATAGATCACGTTTGGGATGCTTTAAAAGGATCAGCTACGCGATATTTACTAGCTCCTAGTAATCTTCAGGAATTGGAACAAGCCATTCTTTCCAAGTGGATCATATTCCCCAAGAAGTAATTGAAAATTTGAAAGTGAGCTTACCACCGCGAATGTAAGCAGTTATAAGAGCTAGGGAAGGTATCACGCATTAACTGTTATTCTTTCGTTCCATGTTTTTTTGTTTATAGAGCTTTTAAGATTTCCAAAAATATCGTTTTGTTTCTGAATTTGTAATTGAATAAAATTTATAACTTGTCCATGACTTTCCATTAAAATATTTAAATATCTCCAATTAAATTGTTTTTTGGTGATGTTAGAAAATAATTCACCAATCAAACAATTTTGTAAAGATTTATAGAATTATTTGATGGTGCGTTAATTCTGAACATGAGTTTATATAAATTTTACATATAATTGTAAATTGCAACATCCTAATTTATCTAATTCATTCATCTAATTTTAAATACAGGGTATGATCAAATAATATGCGGAATTATCATTTTTCTCAAATCATCTTTATTTATTGCTCAATGTTAATACTGTCCCCGTCGAATTTCTTCAACTCTTCTGAAATTAAATTTTGCATTTAATTTTTTTAACTATTATGTCTGGATCTTGTGAATCTCGGCAAAACGTCGTCCTTTCATGGTCGCTTTTACGTTCGGAAATAGAAAAAAGTTGCAGCGTGACATGTTTAACGAATACGGATTATGCGGAATCATAACCACAAATTCACGACCAAGCAACAAAGTGTGTACGGGTAAATTATCGTGGTGCAATCCTTTCATGGTCGCTTTTTTCGTCTTCTCGTCATATGATATATCCATGTGATATACATATATTTTTATTTCGTTAGCAGTTTTAATTTGACTGGGCAATTACGGATTATCAATTATTTCATTAAGCAGCCGCAATTTGACACAACTTTTGATTAAAATTCAACAATTTGGGAACAGGTGCCCAAAATATTCGAAATAATAACTCTACATGAACCCAATGAAATGGCAACATTTTCAACAATTTTTTTGATAGCAATTCTGATAACCATAACTGTTTTCTTTACCTTTTCTATGTTATAATCAATTATTGATGTGATGGGATGCCCAGGACGCTAGTCATCTTCAGCGGGTCTTTTGGAAACGCTTATACCACTTCTAAAAGCTTGTTTTGTTCATAGAAGAATGATCAAGAGCAACATTTAATATGCCCAGCACTGCGCTGCACCCATCGCAAATTATTTGTTAAATTTCACAAGTAAATTATTATAGCTGTGGAAACACAACACAAGTAATCTTACTGACAGTTAACAATAAACTAAATTATCAATAGGGCTGCAGTTCTCAAGATATGTTTGAGAAAATATCTATCAGTAAAATAATAAGAAAAATTTTACAGTTGGACTTCTACAAAAGTAAAATTTAAAATTTCCGCGTATATCTGACCATACATTTTAAATATTTTCAGACTACTGACGCAAAGATAAATGATAATTTCAATACTCTTACCTTTGAAGACTTATTCTAATCTTTTTATTGTGATCTAGGTCAAAAAAACCCTCGCACAATAGAGCCCATTGTACTATAATCGCAGCAAGTAGAAAGTTGAAACCCACAGAGCTAAATCCGTAACGTTTTAGAAATGTCATCAAAAAACCAAATCCAACGTATATCATGACATGAACGTCCTGAAACACTAAACAAATGATTGTTAATTAAACAGTAATTCTTTAATAGGCAATCTTTAATACATTACTGTGTTCAATAGATTATGACATAAGTATACTTGAAGTATCACATAATTTAAATGCCTTCGGCAATAACGTTAAACTAAAAATGCTGCTTGTTTATGATCCTAGACCAATAAACATATTATACTTTTTTGGTAGTTTTGGTAAAATGTGGTTATCCATTTTATAATATACAATAATCATATTCGCCAAGTAGTGGGGAAGTTTGGGAGAGGAGCATGGAACGACACAGGAGAACGCCTCATCCAATTGTGCATCGAAAATACGCTCCCAATTACCAACTAGATGTATGAGAATCACAATCCTAGATTATACACCTGGAGATCTCTTGATTGGATACACGACGAACCAAATAGATTACATCTTGATTAAACAGAAATGGAAATCCTCGGTAAAAACGGCGAAAACGTTACCGTCTGTAGTTTGTGGAAACGATTATCAACTGCTGATGTGTGAGTTTACAGGAAAACTTAAAATCTGTAGGCGAAGGCGAATAAAAAACTCTGCTCAGTCTCAGCGATGACCAGGTTACAGTTTTTAACAATAACATTATTCGCAAAATCTAACCTCAGCTCGACGAACTTCACATAAAAAATACTGAAGCTATATGGCAGGTTGTGAAAAAGTCTTTAGTCACAACTTTAGAAGAAACACCTCAAGAAGACAAAAGCACTGTTAAACAGCCCTCGTTATTAACGGAAACAATAAATCTCACTCTGGAACGAAGGAAACAGTACAGATCTGGAACTGTACCATTCATTAAATCGGGAGATACAAGCTGCTACGCGCAGATATAAAAATAAATATCTGATGAATGTGTATCTAGAAATTCAGAATTTCTCTGATACCAATAACTCCAAAGACCTGTTCACGAAGATACGTTCTATTACTCAGGAGTTCAAACCCCGACATTGGGCAATTAAAGATCAACATGATTGTTTGAATACATAACTATACCAAATAGCATCGGTGTGGAAAGATTATTGTAGCAATCTGTTTGCTGACCCGAATGCTATTTGTGGATATCTGGGGAATTAAGGGGCGGAACCGGATTTTCTGTTAGATGAAGTGAAAGTCGCAATTGACAAATTAAGAGAAGGTAAATCAGTAGAATCGGCAGAATATGAGCAGAGCTCTTGCAGGCTCTTTACGAAAGGGAGCAATAAAGCTTGCACAGACGGCGTCGCACAATTTGGGAAACAGGCTTATGGCCAGAAGACTGGCTAACTTCCGTATTGTTTCCCCTAAATAAGAAAGGATCAGAAACGGTCTGCGAAAATCATCATCTGATAGCCCTGATATCACATTCCAGCAAGATTATGTTCTACATTCTTCAAGCGAGTCTAAAGGCTTCCTGCTACATCAAATAGCTTCAGAGCAGCCTGATTTATGAAAGGACGGGTACTCCAGAACAAACTATAAGTGGGAGACAGCGTACAGAAAAGGCTTGAGAATACTTGGTACCGATGTATCTGTGCTTTGTAGATTACTTATTGTTTGGTTTGATCCATTTTTATTATGTATATATTTTTTTGTTTTGATGCGGAAATTGGATGCTTTTAATAAAAGTATAATTTAGAGCAAGCTTCCTTTAAATATATTAACTTCAGGTTTCAGGTTTCAAAATGCAAGAGTTATGATACAATATATAGATTTTAAGAAAGATGTCTCCTTTGATTGATTAATTATGAATTTTGTAGGGCAGGTGGTATTATGGTCAGTGTTTGTCTAGGTGATTTCATTTTGTATTTGGTTTATCTGATAAGGTGGGTCAGTTCATGGTATTTGGTTATTATTTGTCGTCGCTAGATTTTATTTTATTAATGCGCTGTATATTTTACTTAAATTGTTGCAATATGTCCTGTAGTTAATGCAGTTTTTGTTTCTTTTTATGTTGATGGATTCTAGTATGAGGCGTTTTTTATACTTAGATTCAATGTCGAGGATTTCTATTTTTTCTGTGTCAAAGTTGTATTTTTGTTCAAAATGGTGTATTGCGACTGCGGTTATAGGGTTTTCTTTGTGTTGTTCTTTACAGTCATTTTTGTGGTTTCAGATTCTGTTGTTGAGATATTGTTTGGTCTGTCCAATGTATATTGCTGAGCAGTCTTGGCAGTTAAATTGGTATATTATGTTTGAGTTTTGTTCTATGCTGTTTTTGCTTTTTGTTTGTGAAAAGATTCTGCTTAATTTGTTGTCATTGTAGAGCTAATTTTTATGTTCTCATTTTCTAATGTGTGTTTTATTTTATGGGATAGGTGTTTTAAGTATGGAATTTTGAAATAACGTTTGTTCTGGTTTGTGATATTGGTATCTGTTGGTGCTGCACTAAATCGTTTATCTCAATTTATCGTTCACCCCTTGTAAATATCGTTTATAGTTTAATTCATACATGCACCCGATAGTTTTGGGATAGGTTTGTATGCGCAAGCATTTTTTGTTAGCTAGCAATAGAAGAGTCTTAAATAAACCATTTGCATATTCGGACGGCATAAAAAATCCAGCGGATATAAATTTGTATACCGCACTGAGCAATCGTTATAGTTTAAATTTGACCGCTATCATGTAAGATAGACCGCTAATACGCTATTTATTAATTCTTTATCGCTCGCGAACGGGGGTGCAAGAAGACACCCAGTCCTTAAGCCTACACCCATTTCCTTAGTCCTACCCGAAAATTGAATCAAGACAATACCCGTCTCGTTAAGGCAAATCACATTTATTATTTGTACTATTAGCGGCTTATTGTGTCGTTTGTTTGAATTTAGCTCGGGAGTTATTGTTAATTTAATTGGGTTAGATACAGTCCACTTGCCGTTAAAGGCGCACGGTAAAACCAGACTCATTTCGTAGCTCTGGAGCCGACCCTATCATGTTTGGTCCTAGCGAACCGGATTTTTCGCATTTTTGATCAATCGTACCAAATTGGATATTAGAAATAATTCTATCTAGCGAAGGCATATTAGAATCAAACAAACAATGAAATTAAATATTCGTCTCTCTTTCTCTCAACTTTCGTCCGTTAAAAGTTAGAATTTATAGAAAACCAAAAAGGACATTTAAAGGGATATGCACCTGCATATATTCACAGATTCTTGTATAGAGTCTATACTTTCTAAACACAAGTGCATTCCTTGCAACTTATTTCGAGGGTGTATTTTATATACATACATATAACTCTCTATTTCGTTGTATTACTGTGAAGATTACTTGCAGATGTCATAGAACTATTTTGTGTTGAAATTTGTTTGTAAAATTTATCGATTTTGTTCTAGTTTAAATGCAGTGGCATTTCGTTTACATTCGATTGATTGGAAATGCAGTATTGTTCAAAATGTCGCTTGATATAGCCCAACTCAGCACGGCTACAAATTTGGCTATCCAGCGTAGTTAAAGCGGGCGGGTTAGCTATTATAGATTGTACGCAAACTCAAAAACTTAAAGTTATGTGTGACTCTGCTTTCACGATTTACAATGATTATGAAAAAAACCGTTTGTCCACCATGCAATTCATCACCAAAGCAGATGTGCCAGAAGTACTAGAGCTTGAAAGATCCGAAGCCTTAAAAGTCGATGATTTGTACTTCGAAATTAAGTGTTTACAAGACACCTTGTTCTCAAAGTCGACTGGAGCAGATCAAGGGACCCGTGGGCACACTTTCAATGTCAAATTACCAGAACCTGTGTTCCGGTGTTTGGCGGAAACTTGAGCGATTGGCTGACATTTATTGATTTGTTTCGCACTTTAATGGATAGTACTAATATTTGTAATCCGAACTAATCTCATGCTGAAGAACAGCAATATCTCGTCCCAACCCTAAATGATGAACCACTTAGACTTGTTCGTCAACTACCGTTGTCGGATTCCAACTACCCCTTTAAAGCTCTAACTGATCGTTACGAAAATAAACGTGTACTCGCCACATATTATTCAAAATGCAAGGCACAGGCCATTAGCACAGATTCTGCAAAGGGATTGAGTGCATTAGTAGATACCTTTTCAGAAAATATTTCTGCTTTAAAATTGTTACGTTTTCCTACGGAACATTGGGATTTCATTTTACTGAATTTGTTGTTGTAAACGGTGGACTCTCATACTCGTTCATTACATGAAAGGGAATTTAGCATTGTGGAAATTCCTAGTTTAAAAAATCTCGAAACTTTTGTAATGGTACAATCTAAGGTTTTAGATTCTGCACAGCTCAGTAGCTCCAATAAGCTTTCGTCTAAGTCGTATATCTCCCAGTCAAAAGCAAATCACGCTCAAGTGTCATTGGTATCTAATTCGAAGCCATCCAATAACAAATGTTGTCTTTGTCAAGAAGCCCATTGAATTCAAGCTTGTTCGACATTGCTGGCTAAATCTCCATAACATCGGCAGCTTGTTGCCAAACGGCATCGGCTTTGTTTGAATTGTTTGAGGCCTAACCATCAGGTTAAATCGTGTTCTTCTAACAAAGTATGCCGAGAATGTGGTCGTAGACACCATACCTTGTTGCATTTTGGTTCATCAACATCTAACAGTAAAAATTTGTTGTCTGGCAACTCTTGCAGCAGTCGTTCCGAAACCGCCACCATCCCAACCAGCTTCAACATTGCAAGCTCCTGAACTAACTACTTTAGCCAATTCGGTTATAAAGTCTCCAGTTGTGTTACTAGCTACAGCTGTTGTTGAAATTCATGCATCAGGAAATTTTAAGTTTGTTCGTTCGTTGATTGACTCTGAGTGACTCTGGACTCTGGAAGCTAAAGTAATGAACTAAAATTGTTGCCAAATTCTCGGTTTGTCCAGGTCAAAATCACAAGTTTGCTTATGCAGTCTTGGTGAGACCAAATCATCTTCACGTGGGAGTATTCGGGCATGCGTTCGGTCCTGAAGCGCTGGCTCTCAACAAGACGTCGCGCAAATACGGATGTGGTCTTATCCAGTATTTGTTCTCCAATGCCAAATAGTCGTTTGCCATTTGAGAAGTAGTCTCATCTGTTGCAGTTGCCATTAGCTGATTTCCACTTCTATTATCCTGCACCTATTGACGTTCTGCTTGGAGCAGATATA
>WYDF02030278.1:0-12835 GCA_009867245.2 Adranes taylori
TTTTTTCTACCTTTGTGGTCTCTCATATATGATTCGCAATTTTCGATGATTACCTGCTTAAACAACTATTATAATTATTTTGTTTAGGCAATAAAATTTAAAGTTTTGAAGGTGATAGGCAATACTAATATTAAAAATGGACCGTTTCTTAGAATTATGTTTCTTAGATCGTAAAATATTTTACTTTATAACTTTTTGAAAGTTACTTGATTTGTTTGTATTCAAAAAAATTTAGTTAAATTCATCAAAGAGATTAGAGATGAGTAATTGGAATTTTACGTTATTCTGGAACAGGTCCGTAAAATATAATTATAATTTTGGGATTTGTTTGGCTTTGAATTGTACCTAAAATGTTTGAAATTATACAAGTTTTTGAAGTTAATTTGTAACGCTTAATATATTTTCTTTTAAAGTACTGTATTTTAATTATATTTATAATGCGAAATGTATGTTTCATTATAAAGTTTCTAAAAAATTTATTGTCACTGTTCTCCTAAAAATTTGAAAAATTAGTATTTGCAATTCTGCATTGATATAGTGATCTATGGCATATATACAAATATGTTTGTGCTATTTACATATCTAAGATACAACACGACAATGCTACGTCTAATATTGAAATATTCTTTCCCTGATATCTTTGAAGTAGTAGAAGGTCCACTCCAATCTTCATAGTTTTTGTGATATTGATACATTTAAACCAAAAACCTGACGAGAATCTCCTGTAACGTAATATAAAACTTAGTTGCAGATCGTCCAAATGAAACATTGGGAACTATACTGTCTATAATTTACGGGTACCGGGGGGGACTGACGGACAGAATTCTAAAGTTTCTGGCACGTCTGAAGCTCTTTGTAGTACACTGCCCTGTTAGAAATCACCCTAAATGAAAGTGAGTCCAAAGTGGTCTCAGCGGCGACATCCACGCCGTAGGCAAGATCCGGGACCGGGGGATTTACAGGTAGCCACATTCATCGGTTCTCAAAGTCATGGGTACACTAAGGCGCCTCTTTTAACAAATGACTGTTCTCTCGACAAGAATATACTATTTGACAGACAATGAAAATGCTTACATTTCTTATTTGAACAATATTTTGAAAAAAACTAATGGGGTAGTTATATGACATTGCATCAAATTGAAGTTTATGAAATAGCCAATTTCAATGAAATAATGGAAATTTGAAAAAAACGTCAAATTACATTCATTTGGAGGAAAAAATAAAAAACAATTACAAATCGGCAAGTTTTATATTTTTCGAGAAAAATGGGAAAATATGCGATTCTGTAAGCTTCATCTATTGTACCTTTTTCTCCGCTCGATGAAAACATACAGTTACATACGTTCTCAAGAGCGGTCGCAAGCCACGAGAATTCTGTACACGTCGTAGACAAATATAGGGACCAAGGCATTCCATGAGTTGGCGACTTCGTACGTAGACAAATTCACAAGTGGCCTGTTAGAAATTTTCCAAAAGTGAGTCTAGAACGGCGGTAGATGGCGGCAAAGCAGTCGTGCATGGACGAATATGACGATGATGCGGAATTTCTGGGTTGGAACATTCATGCAGGTACAAATTCAAAAGTTCAAGGGCGCTAAGCGCGCCAGTTAGAAATTTTTCATCCTCTGTTAGAAATTTTTCAAAAGTGACTCAAGAGCAGTCCCAGGCCGCAACAAAGCGGACAACGAAGCTGGCCGCGCCTTAAGCAAACACTGTGACCGGGAGATACATGGGTAGGCGATATATAAGGTACACTCTTGAAACTACTAATTAATCTTGAAATTGCACGTCATTAAAATGTACAGCTCCCGTATTGTACCATGGCCGACAGTACGCCCCACCTTCAAGATGCGTATTAAATTCTTAACAATGTTTAGCTACTATGATAACTAATACGGCTCTTGCTACTCCTAATGAAAGATTATTTCTCCGACCGGCTATCGTACAGTAAGGCAGGTGTACAAGAAAATCTATCAAGTTTCTTGACATATTCAATTATACCTAAAATGTGTTCTTCGTGTTTTGATCTAGGAAAAGACTTTAATTGTTTCACTGAATTCTACAAATCGTGTTAAATCTGCATTAAAGGAAATCTGTATTAATGTGGAGCCGTACTGTAATCTTAACTTATTTTGTCGTACCGTAGATCTCAATTGATCCAGGATTTTTTAACTGAGAAGACTACATTCTTAATAAAATATTAACTGTTTGATGGTTCGATCTGGTCGTAGGTACTTTTAAAGGACTTTTGGGGTTTTAGTCCGTATGTTGTATGGCATTTTAAATGCATAGTCGAATGTAAAGAGCCAGTTTCAAAACTTTGAATATTAAAAGCTGGTTTTTATGCCTGTTTTTCTCACATTTATGAAAAGCTAACTAGTAAAATTTGTTATGCCCGAAACTATTTCGTCAAACTCTTCGTATGTAACTAATCTTTTTTCAAGTTCTGCTTTAAGATTGTTTACTATCATTACTGAACAAGTGTCAGCTTTGTAGGGGCTTTTTTCACCTTATTGGCTTGATGTTAGCAGTTTTAAGTTTTTATTTTACAGTAATTAGTAATAATAAAATACTTGTAATATGGAGTAACTAAATTTAGAACAGCTGGTGCAAAATAAATAGAAACTCACAGCGTAACGTCTAAATAAGAATTGGCTATGTTTTTAAATGATTTAGCATGACCCTTACACATTTTGCATTTTATTACTTAATTGATTTAGATGGCAATGCTTATGACGCATGCCACTAGGTTTAGTTTATACAGATGAACTTTGTATGTAACAAAAATGCAAGTTAATTTTGCTAGTTTAACATATCTTGTTTTAATTATGTGAAATACTATACATATGAAATTTAATATGTATGTCACCTATTATTTATCAATATTTCAATACTTTAGTTACATCATTCATGCAATATGTTTTTTAAACATGTATCTTAATTTTCTATTGTATTTTCCTAGAGGATTCTTTATTAACTGGGCTTAGAGGGTTTCTTTATTAAAAGGATTTTTATACCTCTAAACATAACAAATATAAATTAGAACAATATATAAAGTAATGTTATAGTATATCATAAAATAATATAAATATTTAAAAAAAATAGTGTTGCTTTACAACGCCAACAGATTTATCGTGTAATATACGCACCATAGTACTTACCCTCCAGATAACCCCACTAATCTGAAGCAAATAATAATTATATTCATATTTAGAGATATCTGGGAGTACGGGAACGGTAGTTCTCATCCTCCAGATATCCCTTGTTAGATTAATGAATAATGTAATATCAATAAATATAAAATTGATCATATATACATTTAATATGCTTTCGTGACCTTGAAGTATAATCACCGTAGTTCTTATCCTCCTGATTACTTCGCCCGTCTGAAAGCCAATACAAATTTTATTAAATACTGTTTAGAAGTATCTGGGAGTATAGATTCCCATTCTCCAGATATCCCCATAGATCATAAGCAATACTAAATTGATTACATTGAATATATACTAGAGATATCTGGGAGTATGGGAGGCATGGTTCCCAGTCTCCAGTTATCACCTGTTAGTTTTAGTAATGTTTAATTACTAAACAATAATTTTGAATGTTGAATTATGTGTATACCTAATTCAAAACGAAGTGATTATCATGAACATTCAACAAAGATGAATATTGATCTGTTAAAAATAAAAAAATACGCGAGCACATAATGTCTTGGAGTCCAATGATTTGATGAATCTAGACATTACCCTGTTTATTCGGTAAACAATTGCAAATGTAGTTGTTGCTAAGTGAAAGAAACTTTGCCATCACGAAACTTATCAAAGTTTATTTGTTTTATTTATTTCTTAGTATTATAATAATTAGCTTTAAAAACAGATTGTTCGTTTGAAACAATTGTCAGCACTTCTGACAAATATAACATTGAACATTTCACGTAAAGAATTTGTTTTCATTTATTATAAGATCGAAGTTTTCCAAAGTCTGTGGTTTCTCATCACTCATCAGGGTCATATACGAGGATTGTTCGGTAACTACGTGACCTAACAAAGAAAACGTAAGTTTTTTTTTGACAAAAAACATTTTATTTTTCAATATAGTCTCCTGCTCGCCCAACACACCTATTCCAACGATATTCCAAATTAGCAATGCCTTCATTGTAGGTCGATGAATTCAAGTCCTCGGAATTAGCTATTTACGTCGGCGATTAGCTCGAAATCAGACGCAAATCTCTTACCGCCGAGCCATTTCTTCAGATTTTGAAAGAGATGATAATCGCTGGGAGCCAAATCTGTGGAATAGGGTGAATGAGCCACTAATTCAAATCCGAATTCACTAATTTTGGCCATTGCAATTGCAGACTTGTGGGCAGATGCATTATCTTGATGGAAAAGCACTTTTTTCTTTGCCAAATCAGACCATTTCTCTTTGATTTTGTCGCTTAATTGTTGCAACAAATTGGCATAATACTCGCCATTTATTTTTTCCCCTTTACTAAGTAGTCGACCAAAATAATTCCATGAGAATCCCAAAACACAGTTTCCAAAACCTTTCCTGCTGACAAAACTGTTTTTGTCTCCTTTGGTGGCGGAGAACCTTTGTATGTCCATTTATTGGACTGTTCTTTGGATTCGAGAGTGTAATGGTGGAACCAGGTGTCATAGACTGTTATGAAACGGCGTAAAATATCTTTCAGATTGCGGCTAAAACGTGCCGAAAGGTCGCAGGAAACACTCAAACGATTCAGTTTTTGCTCCGCGAGCAGTGAGCAACCATAGCAATCCCAACGCGCCGAATATTTTTTCATTTACAATTATTCAGTTAAAATTCTGTGCACACTGTCATTTGAGATATCCACTATGTCTGCTATCTCGCGCACTTTTACTCGACGGACTTTTTCAATCATATCCGGGACAGTAGCTTAAACGGTTAAAGTCCCGGAACGTCCACAACGGGGTTCATCATTTGTGCTCCTACGACCACACTTAAATTCGGCAACTCAGTTTTTAACCGTTGAAAACAAAGGAGCAGATTCCAATAATGTTGAATCCAGCTCTGCTTTAATTTCGGTTGGTGTTAAGTCTTTCAAATAAAAGTACTTTATCACTGCTCTCAACTCCGTTTTTTCCATTGTTTACAAAATCACACAAGACGTTTACTTTGGCGTACTGTCAAAAACAGACTAATTGACTGATCGCTCTGTACTGTCATATTTAACCTATTAAAGGATGATTCTACAGAAAGATAAAGAAGATTCCTGCAAATTCGCGCGATTTGTGTGTTACCTAAAAATCCACGTAGTTACATAAAAATCCTCGTATATTCTCTTTTTGGAAATTATAGTTAAACTTTTTCATTTTACACTTCGTAGCTACCACATTGACAACGTGCGAAAACATTCTGACATTGGTAGGGTCGGAAATGAAATAAATTTTATTTATTTTAAAATTTCTTTAATTTCATTTCAATTATTTTATTTACATTTTAACTATTTATTTAGGATTTAATTTAATTTATTAAAATTGAATTTAGTCTTTGTTTTTACTACCACTTAAGGTTTATTGCGAAAGGTTCTTTAGGCTTTACACAAATTTAATTACTGCAACGTCCCCGTATCTTTCGAAACTTGAGAATTGTTGCAGCGACTACATGGAGAAACGACCCACGTGACGAATAAATTAAAGTATCGTTTTATTACATAAAATTTCAATCTTATATATGAATCTGGTTCTTATTCAATTGTAAACAAATTAATAATTTGTCCATCTATTGACATTCCAACATTGTACCTTGTCCAACAATTAGGTCTGATGCATTTTAGTTTAAACTAGTTTAATCAAATTAAATCATAATGCAATGCAACGTAATGTGATATTATAATATCTTTGTTTTGCTAGTAAAACATATACACAAGTAATTTAATAGAAATGTACTCGTTTTCATCATCATCCAATGTAAAAACATTTCTTGCTTTTTTGCTTAGCGTCATGAATTGTTTTTTTTAAAGAGAATAGCAATCTTTATTTTTGGCTCAAATTTAAATAATTATGTAAATAATCTATCTATATACAACATACGCCCTACATCTTAAAATCTATCAAAATTAATAAAAAAAATACAATGACTGTTTTACTAACACGATTTGTAGGTAACAATACTTTGCTTGCATCTGTTTGATGTTCATCATTGTTATTATAAAGGGGCAGCTTTATTTATTGTGTCAAATTTAAATAATTATAGTAAAATTATTAATTTGAGAATGTGTCAATCTTGAAATATAATACATTTGAAATCTATTCAAACATTTTATTAAATGTTGCTTAGAGATATTTAGGGCTATAGAAGCCGTGGGTTCTAACCAATTGAACATATTGAACCTATTTTCAATATTTCACAGTTTCACTGACATTTTATTTTCAACTTCTTGAAGGTAGAAGTAGAAGGTAAAAGAATTCAAGCTATCACTTTCACGTTTTCCAATTTTTATTTTTATTCAAATGTTAACATAAAGACCAGTGCAAAACTCCTCTCTATTAGACGCATACACATTATATTAATTCTTTTACATTCAATTTGAACAAAAGGGTAAATGTATTCTTCTCTTTTGTTGGCTCGTAACTAGAACTCAATCTAATTACTATAGAGTATCGCTAGATCGACGTGGTTTGGAGTTAAACGCACAGTTCTAATGCTAACTTGAGAATCTCGTTTATTATAGCTAATCAGTCGTTTTTACATACTATATCTAAGGTTATTACAATACGTCATTTAGGTACATGAATTGATATATGGTTTTATGTAGGGCTGTGCACACAATTTTTGTTTACATTAAATTAATCTAATGAACTGTATTAATTACAATATAAGCATTTATAGATGTTTAAAAAGATTGTATGAAATGACATTGAAATAAGTACGCTTTGGCGGCATTGTTTGTAATTGTTTTTAAATAATATTTCGATTTATTCAAATATGGTATTACTTAATTTAAAACATGCTTACTTAACGCTATTGTTTTGTTTTTAGCTGATTTTTTGTTTGATGAATTTTAATAAATTTTATATATTTAATTTATATGAAAATCTCTCTTGGCGAATCATGAGAGATTAAAATATCAATTTCATCTGCTTTCTTTACTTATTACTTGATTCTGTTAGACTGTTAAGATGGCTTCTTTATTATTTGGAAATACAAGTACTAAGTTTATAAGTATTACTTTTAACATTTAAGTTATTTAGAATATTAATATCATTGATATATTAATATCATTGAATATTAATGTCTTGTGAAATATCTTGGAGTATAAGGCCCGTAGCCCACATTCTCCAGATATTCCACTAATTGACGTTAACGTTGTTTTGTAAAATATATGGAAGTATAAAGACCGTAGCCCGTATCCTCCAGATATTCCACTAACTTCTCAATGATGTTTAAATGTATTTAGTACAAGCTTTAAGCGAAAGTATCAGAAAATTTAATCTTAGACCGTACGGGCACTCTAAAAAAATCAAAATGTAAAGCAGATGTGGCAGTATCAGTATGGTTTGAAGTTTGATGGTGGCTAAAAGAAATTCTAAATATTTTTACCGACCAATTTGTTAGTTTTCTGGTAAATTTATTATCAATTGATTAATGTATTTTACAAGCAATTAATTAATAATGAATTGTTTAATACAGTACAATTACCAACCACCAATAAAGATAAAAATACTTACATCAATTTTAAATTGAATGCTTCAGTCTTCAAGTGGAGCTTCAAAAAATTTCTCAAAAAATAGAATATCTTCTTTAAGTTAGTTTTAGGGATTTTTTATATTGATAAACACAAATTTGGACACTTAATTCATATAAATTAAAAAAGAATTATATATATATTAATATTTATAATATTTTTATATATTATATCACAATAATATTTAAGAGACACCATTTAAGTTTAATTGTTAAAGAAATTATAAATTTTTTTTTATCACAGTTGTGTTTTGGTTCATAAAATAGGATTAGTTTATAAATTTTAAATTATATTGCACTAATAAAATGAATAAATTAAACCCCGCTAGCGAATTTGGATGAATAAAGAAAAAACGTATTCAAAGTTGAAAAAATTTATATATGTACATTGTACGTTATAACTCACTATATATCAAAAGCGGCAACGCGGCACTAAAAACCCAGCAGCTCGACGAATTGTTTTGAACGTGCGTTTAACCGCCTAATACTGCTACAATCCCAACAGCAGCAGCATAACAGAGCTGAAAGCAGCGTAGTCAGGCATGTGTTCCCCCTTGCCGCTCACGGATTGTTAGATAATGCACGCCCCTGGGCAAGTAGCTAGGGGCCTTCATTGGTTTCCCATGTGCGTTGCGATTGGCTAAGTAGTAGAACTTGGGGCGTAGCTCCCCTCCATACGTTATTTGGTTGCTCGCGGCAGTGGGGATATGATACTGACGCTATTTTCTATGTTTATACAGCATTTGATGTACGTGTCCAGTGGTGGGGTGTGATATGATTTTATATAAACGTGTGTCGTGAAGTTGATGTTCAGCGAGTTTGCTTCGGGCGTTACGGTAGGGGGAATTGAGAGATACAGCAACAGATAGGGTTATTGTAGATGTTGGTTTAAATCTGCTTACAGTCTGCGATTTTTTTTCAATTCGATTTGTAGAAAGATCATCAAATCGATAAAGATTTTTCATGAAGATTCACCTTGTCACCGAGTTCTTATTTTATTATATAAATAAATAAAAAAGAGCTTTAATAAGTATTAAATTTTGAACGTTCCATAACTTTTTTTACTTTTCTACAAGAGTAAAACTTTTTAAGAAAAAAAATTATTAATTTGATTATAAACGGATCTTATTGGGGAATTCACAACCACATTAAAAATTTTGTAAATTCACGATCACAATAAAAATTTGGTGAATCCGCAGAACAGATTCGAGTGAACCAAATGAAGTTTGGTTAGTTTGGTCCATCATTGATGAATTCCTGATCACAAAAAAGTTTTGAGAATTCATAGGAACTCATGCGAGTGAGCTCGCGGAAAATGTTAGGCTCGTCGAAACATAAGGCAGATATAAGCATGCTGGACTGTCACCAGATATACATAAATGTTTCACATTTGGAGCAATTAGGCAACAGGAAGTGGATTAAATATTAATTAGCAGATACATAGATGTATAGGATGTATACTTTCGAATAGCTACAGTATTGCTACCTCCTAAAGTAGACGAGATAGAGAACCATCTAAATAGGAAAAATGTAGTTACTTACTTAAGAAACAAGCAAACAACAATGGCCAGTATTCAAATTTTCAGAACCGTATTTGAAATCTTTACAACAACCAAAATTTTGTAAAGATATTTAAGTAGTATTTACTTTTTCGCAGTACGAATGTTTCTACCCTACCCGTGATCCATACCGTAAATTGAGATATAGCCATCATCCCATAATAGTATATGTAGCCGCACCCTTATTATTTGTTTGATTATGATTGATTGCTTGCGTCCCGTAGTTACATGCTTCTCACCTTTTCGCCGTTTCTTTATTTTGTCACCGCATTCTGTATTGTAATATACGAGCACCGCTAAATTCATTTGCACCGCTTTTCCATTATTATTACGCTTGCACCGTATTAAAACCATTTTGCTTTAAGTGCTTTATTGACTATTTTGATTACCGCCATAAAGGTTATAAATGAATTTGGGTTTATATTTTGAAGGATGATTATTTTATTTATAATATAACATTTTCTTTTCCTTGTTTTTATATTAGAAGATCAATACACGGTTTTGATAAATCTTTAATGCTGTTTCACTTATTATAACAACCTCCCCGCAAGAACAAGGACACCTGGTTTAGTTACCTACTGAGTTTACCTAAGCCCTTAGTAAGCTCAGGAGCGAAGGAACATCACCATCAGTTCGAGAGTGCAGTTTCACTTTAAACTGACCTGGCGCCCGAGCAACCTGTTTCCGAAGAACATTTGATTCTGTAATTACTAATTCTGACACACCACGAATAAGGTGGGGGTGTGTTACATATTTTGGCTGTCGGCTTTAAATTTATGCTCATCGACAATCTTTTTTAGCACATCGAAAAAATGATTGACATTCTTCTTGCTAAAGCCTTTTGCTCTTGACACTGACGTTCCTTCAGGTTTACGGAGTGAAACATGGGGATTTTGATTAAAAAAAAAGCGTAGAACCATCTTTAAGCAGCAATTTTTGTTGTCTTTATTGAAACTATTAAGTATATCATACATTTCTGCAACATCGAACTCTAATGTTTGACTTCCTTAGTTGTTAAACCGAAAAAGCATTCTTCAAGAAGAAGGATGTGCTCAGAAATAATTTTTTCCATATCTGAAGAAAATACCGACGATCTACTCAATGCTTTAAGTTTCTTATTAACGGAGTTGTTTTCATCAGCATGTTTCTTGATAATTGTTTTAGTAACTCCATACACACGACTGCATTCATTCAAACCGAAATCACCATTTTGTATGCGGCAATAACTATTAATAAATCGTTTTCAAACCATCGTCCATAATGTCCTCTTTTCGACATTGTAACCCTGAACTGTTTTTAATTTTAATTTTTTATTTAATTAGATAGGTGCTAATTTCGAAAATTGCAAATGATAAGGAATTTATAATAATTAGTTTAAAAATGGAGGCAGGGTGGTCACGTGTTTCTGGCATAGTAGCCTTTATGAGCACCCTCTCCTGCCAGCTATAGGCGCAATGTATCATTGCATCGAATTGCGAATCCGGTACTTAACAAGTACGCTATGTGCCTCTGTAAACAAATTATTATAATTTCTCTCTTGAACGCAAGGTGTATGTAACTTTGCATATATTAAGATGTTAAATTTTTATTTATTTGCTGTATACTGCATTTGACATAATGCACTACACCAGCTGTTGTAACAAATTTTTGTACATCCCTAGTATATTTTAGACAATTATTTTTATATTGTATCTAGTTACTTTTATTTTGAATCTAGTTACAAATCTAGTTAGTTTTATCAAAAAAATAGGGGATTTCCCGCCGGTGTGTGGATTTCAAATGGAGCCCTGGCTGGTGTGTGGAGTCCTCATTTTTATGAACCATGTTTAGTGGAATATTCAGCGGCGTAAATCCGGGGAGCTATCTAACTTAGAACTCTCCAGAAATTAGGGTTTTTATTCATTTTATAGTAGGTTTTTATTACTCACCGTATATAAGTAATATTTGTGTATTTAATTAAGTTTCATACCAAATGCTAAAAATTCGTGGACGTGATCGCCACCCCATCTTTCATATACTGAAGTCCTACGTTTGGTTATATCTTGCATAAAACAAAAGTTGAACCTTTTAGTTTTGACTGTCACATTTTAAGTCGTCTATTAAATTCAATTAGCACAATAGTGTTTAGGTTAAATTAAACAACATTACTCTAACTCATGAATCCCCCGCCTACCCATGAATCCTCCGGTCCCCATATTTGCCTACGGCGCTGACTGTCGCGACCTATGGCCGCTCTTGACTCACATTTCCTCCGTATTTGCCTACAGCGCGGATAGATCCGGTTCGGCATGGCCTACGATCCCTCTTGACCCTTTCTTCCGATAATTTCTAAAAGAGCAGTCTGGCCTTCGTGTCCGCTTTGCGTAAAATTGAGGTCACGGTGTCTTACACTTGTTCCTCAAGTTTTATTTTTTCAACTTTCATAGGAACCGAGATATTTAATGTAGTACCGGTCTCAAATAAATAGCTGGTCTAAGTAAATGGATCCCAAAGTTTACAAAACGAAAAGATCCCTGTATATATCTTAGCTTGTAATTTTAGAAAAAAAATTTCAAATAAAATTGAACGAGCTTTTGGTGGCCTATATAATAAAGTTTGTTCAAGTGTCCTATCTTTTATAGTTCCTGAAATATATCAAAAAGTTTGTAAAATTGTAATGTGGCAACATCGCGCTCTATACTACTTGTAGAGATGGCACTACTGTCATTCGACGCATAATTCAATATACTATATTCGAGCGAAATTTCAGTCTTCTAATTTTAAAACTAAATTTCTCAATAAAATAATCATTTCGGGCCCCTCCAAAAATATTCGGGCCCCTCCGGGCCCCATCAAAAATTATGTGTACCCGCCACTGATAACAACATTTATTCAATTGCGAAAGCAGTTTATATGTCTCATAAAACGTAAAATAATTTTTCCTGTAACTTTGCATATATGAGCTATTACGTATGTCTTACATTTATATAATATGATTGTTGAATGTCTCTTGCGATGGCGACAAGTTGCAAAATTTAAGTTATTAAGGGTCATACCTTTGAAATGAGCTAGATGAAATGAGCTCATACCTTTGAAAGAGCTAGATCCATCATATGTGGTACCATTGTAAAGCAAATCACAAGAGCTAACAAAATAGAAGAAAATATATAGGGTGTTACTAAAAAGTTTTTGAAAAAAAAATTTATTGGTAAAAATAGGTCGAGTATATTCAGTTGATCACACTAACAAAATTGAGGCTCCTCGGTCTTACAGAAGGTCCCCAAGTTTCATTTTTCCAGCTTTCATAGGAAACGAGATATTTAGAGCTCTACACTTTTTTTTAAAGTCCAAATTACTTCGGCGCTACGACATGCGATTTTTTTAAGCTCGCTTAATCGCTTAAATAATAAAGCTACGTTCGGCGTAAGAAATAAAAAAAAAATTCCGAAACTTTTCGAGAAAATGGACCCTAAAGTTAGCAAAACAAAAAACACCCTGTATACAGTGGCGTAACTATACCGTTCGAGGCCCGTGGCAAATTCATCGGATGGGCCCCCTCCCCCCAATAT
>WYDF02030289.1:0-12833 GCA_009867245.2 Adranes taylori
ACGGTATATTCGCAAATTTAAACATATTGGGAGAATAGATATCGTTGCAATGTCACAACCAGAAATTAAGAAATTAAATGTAATAGTTGTTCTCTATTATTTGTCTATACCTATGTCTCCTCATATTTCCTATTATATATGACCCCTACAGCGTAGGGGGTTCTCAGTCTCCTCGCTCTAGTCTATTTTTAGCTTTACTATTCCACTTATGCGAGGTGCGCTGTAAATCAGCACACCTTACTTTGCATACACACCTTACTCTGCATTAATTTTAAGTTTCATCTATCATGCGTTGAAGAGCATCTGTTCCACAGGTCTGCTTGCTCCATACATTTCATCTATCAATACTCAAGACTAATACAAATTTTTCTTATACGTAATCTCTGAAACTAATAATTTATTTCATTGGAATATCTATATTCCCTGTCCACTAATCCCGTTTGAGTTATTATGTAGGTTGATTTTTTTATTAGCAAACCCCATATTTTTTAATTCTAATTCATTGGAAATATCTATTTTGTTTTATTACGTACACTACTAAAATGGGTTTTACATGTATTTTCTTCATTTTCAGCAAATGTTATGGAAAATTAAATAAATTTCTTTAAAATTCGAATAAGTTATAAAATTGATTTGTACAAAATTCTGATATAAAAGTTATCAATTGTATATGGAAGTTCAAAGAGATAATTTCCTACGAGCCTTCTGCAGTAGATTTTGTATTTAATAAAAATATTATTTCATTCGCTCTATGCGTTAGATATTTTGACCTTTAATAAAAATTGAATTAAATTCATTTGTTTTGGTTATACTATATTTCTTAATATTCTGGTAAAGACATATCGTTTTGGGCGGATATGGATGCTGAGGACATATGGGGGTGAAGGGATAGCCAGACAGGGTGAAAATTCAGGCAGAGAAGGGTTACATTGCTAAACGGAGTGGGTGAGAATGCAGAGGAATAAAGGTAGGGTTACGTGAAATTTTCAATGTCATCTCTATGTTTTGAAGGCACACTTATGACTTATTTTCCGAAATGTCTTGTTAACATCGTAACTTTGAAGACAATCACCACCGCGTCATACATTTTTGCCGGAAGGCTCCCAAAAGAGCCTTCAGTCTCCGAAGGTTCCCCAGGCACCCAACAAGCCTTCAAAGGAGTCTCCAGCATGCAGAGCAAACGCTTGTAGCTTAAAAAATCTTTTACAGCTAAAGATAGGTTTAAAAAATATATATTTATTTAAAGTTTTTATTAATACGACCACCACCTGTATATATAAAAAAGGGTTCTGAATGTAACCACGCAGCATCATCTAGCAACGAATTTATGATGCAATTTCTAGATGAGAATGCAGGAATCTGCATTATTCTTATCGCATACATCACCTCGATTTAACAGCTGCTCTTTTCGCTGTATTTATACACTGTGACCTTGGTCTCGTAGCAGTGGTTTAACACTACTTATCAAATATTCATTTGTCACTTAAATAAATATTTGTTGTTAAAAATTTTAATTGTCAGTTACATAAAAACTCTTCACTTATTGTATTAAATGTAGTATAATGACTTTTTCTGAATAATTTCTTCTAGTCTGAAGATGAGTCTTTTGTTGACCCCGAAACGCGTCACGTGATTTGTAACATCAATAAACGTTGATTTAAGTTTGGAGTAAGAGTACTGTGATTTTATTTATTCAATTTTACACTCCAACGCACTAGAACCTTATTAATTTTATTATATAAAAATTGCTCCACATATGAATTGTATGTGAATACTGAAAGCTAAAAGTAGTAGTTTACCAAAATAGAAATTTTATAGCCAATATTACGACGATTAATCTCTCACTTTATATACCTATTCATACCGACAGTAAAGTGGAACTGAGACGTTTCAGTTTTTTTAATGAAATACAATCAATTTTTACTAACAAATTTCAATGTTCGATTAAACATGCATATAAATTTATTGTTTGGACTTATTTTCCATTTCAAAGCGACCCTTCATACCAGAAATTATATACAAAAAAAACTGCCAAGGTGATATTGCAAATTCTTACTTGCACTAAAATTTTTACCTTAAATGAACGTCTCACAAATGCACCTAAAGCAAATCCTTTCGGCGGGTTATTTTTTTTTTATTGCAATTACACCTAGTGAGATGATGTCTTAAAAGATCGCCCATCTAGAAATCTTCGGAAAAATATCTTTGATGCAAAATGCTTTTAAGTTTCAAATCAAATGAGAAAGACGTAGAGAAAAGGAAAAGCTCATCAGAAACGTTTTATCTTATTTCGGTTCACAACTCGTCTTGTACATGCGTAATTTGAAATACACCTTGAAATATTACATTATTTTTTTTTTATATTTTTGTTTTATACTACTATTTTTTATATTACTACTTCTGTTAGATTTGATTCGTTTATGTGTTAATAATAGGAGCTCTAGACTATTTTTAAAATAAATTTCCCAAGTACTTTACATTAGCAGACCCGCACAAGGATATGATAAAAGGTATTGGGCACAAATATTAAAAGTACGTACTGCTGAACAAATACATTAGTAGGTAAGGCGACGGCTGGGCCAGACAGACGGCAGACAGATGACTCACACGCATTCAAGCACACGCACAGTAAACGGGATGGCTGGAACGAGGATAGCGTGTGAAGTAGTAGAGGAAGATAAGAGGAAGGTAGATAAGGCGAATGTGGGGAAGAAAGTAAGGTAATGGGGGAAAGCAGTGGTGAGTTTTAATAATAGGGGTGACTTATGATTATATGGGTGAGTTCCGACAATAGGGGTGAGTTCCGATAATAGGGTGAGTAAGGGTGGTAGGGGTTAGTTGGGATAATAGTGAACTGTAGGGTAATAAGGATAAGTAGGGATAAATAAGGATAAATGGGGTTAAGGGGAGAAAGGGGAGGGTAGGAGAAGGGAGAATATATTGATTGTATGATCTATAATGTTATGAACCATTTTTTCAGTGTTGCCATAGTAAGGGAAGACAGAGTTCTATGACACGAACCCGCTCACAAGCGCGAGCATCTCGCGATATATCTTTACCATGCTATTGGGTACTAACGCGAACATCTCACAACATATCGAAACGATACACTTACTCACGAGCGCGAATGCTCGTCAACGAACACTATGTGAACACGATTTGGCAGATTCCTGCATTTTTACATATTTCTGTTGTATATTGTAAATTCAGCGCTAGATGGCGCTATGTACTTGTTTTCGGTAGTAATATGATGGTGCATTATTAAATACTATATACACGTGGTGGTCGTTCATTCATGTTAATAAATAATATGTACATACAGATTGTGATCCGTTGACAAATATATATTTTTTAAAGCTAATATGCATTGTATTTGACAGCTGTCAATTGAAAAACCAATATGGCGCTTGTTCGTGTTGAGAGTTTGGCGGGAAATTTGATTTTTTTAAATATTTACTAATATAATTTTAGGCTGGAGTGTCTGCTCAATGGAACCTCCTTTGAGGGATGCATCAGGGGTCTGCGCCGAGGGCTCAGTGTTGCAGGCATGCGCGGTAGAGAGCAGGGGAGTTCCTTCGAGGTCTCAGGTGGGGTGTCTGGATATATATATATATATATATATATATATGCAACACCTCTGATCCTAGTGACATGATCGTGTAAAATCCGATTTTAGTCAAATAAAGATTTATGTAAAATAGGACAAAGAAATAAAAACTAGACGTAATTAAGTCCTCATTTGCTTTAAAGCCAGATCATTTATAGTTGCTTTAACAAGAGTAATTATATCTATATAACTTCTCGTCCGATTTTAGTCAAATAAAGGTTTATTTACAATACAGTAAAGAAATGAAACCAATAAATTAAATTATATATATTTATTTTACATATTTAACTTTATTATTTACAATTATATATTTGAACATTGTTTAAATTAATACAAATACAATATATATTTAAACATTTTATACATGAAAAATGTAATTATTTATTCATTTTCGCTGCTCGCTTCTTCTTTTTTATGAATCATTAGCAAATGGAACATTTTTCTCATAGTTTAAACCGATTCTGTTGATCATTTTGGATTAGGATATTTTCATGAGTAATAGTTTGATCTGAACTGATGTATCTTATTTTAACTTGATCAGAAAATGAAACTTTCTTCATATTTTATTTCCATTCGATGCAGTATTCTGAACTAGAAGTTTATAGTGGTTCTTCCAATTGTAATTTTGACCCATGATGCATTCAAGTCCACTTTATATTTTTAATAGTATTTTCGGCTACAGCATACTCGGTCTTGGGCCATAAATATCATATGATGAGTGCGTCATTAACTTTTTCATCAATTAATTCGAAGTCATTCAATGTTTCCAATCTACTTATGTATTATTGCTTGCGTATCATAGAATGTGCTCAAATGAGGATAATTTTCGGCAATCGTTAATTTGCACATAATACTACATTTTACATATGTAACTATATCTAAACTTAATCTCGAACTAATTATCTAACAGAGGTTTCACTCTTTACTATTTAAGAACATCTAGCCTCGACTATGTCACAGTCGATGTTTTCCTAGTCTGTTTGCCACAATTCACGTATCAGTAAAGCATTTTTACTGATGTTTGTATCTAACAAATCCAGAAGTGGTTCAGCAACAACCAGACGGCGATCGTAACCAATCATTCTCTCCATTAGTTTAGAATAATACGAAGAAAAATTTAAATGGTGCAGCATTTCTAGCACTTTATCAACTTTTTTAAGTTGAAGACGTTTAGTATTGAATCTTCTCTAAGAAATATATAAAACTGTTTATCCAGACTACGTTGATGTTGTGTAAATTTGTATACCTTTGGTGAATAGTTCCTGTCTTTAGTCATTATTACATTTCCAAAACTCTCTGATGTGACAATTGTGATAATGTGACAGCAATCTATTTCCAGTATAATATTCTGTTGTGTTGCAATAAAAACACTTTTCGGGAATTACGTTCATGTTTGCTCTTTACTTTTGATAAATTAACGAGGCGCGGTGTACTAGGGACTTAATTCAAAGTAAAAATAATTTCAAAGAATAGTGACAACGAATTGCAATCTCAACATATTTTGTTATTAATGAAATGTCAAAAAAATTTGAAGAAAGAATAACAACGAAACTGCTAAGTACCTTTTGTTATTATTGCAATATTAAATCATTTCGAAGGAAATACATATTCAGCAAATTGCGTATCCTTATTTTATTACACCAACTGGGTTAATTTTATTTTGCAATAAACATATATTCAATTTAATACAGGGGAAAATAGGGCTAGTGGTGGTGGTGGTGTGGTGGAGGCGTGGTGGATGTGGTATGGTGGTGGTCGTGTGTGGTGTGTTGGTGTGATGGTGATGGTGTAGTGGTGGTGGTGTAGTGGTGGTGTGGTGGTGGTGGTAATGGTCTTGTGGTGATGGTTGTGTAGTGGTGTTGGTGTGGTGTCGGTGGTGTGGTGATGTATCGTTTTAGTGGTGGTGGTTGTATAGTGGTGTTGGTGGTGTAGTGGTGTGGTGGTGGTCGTGTTGTGGTGTGTGGTTTATTGGTGCGGTGGTGGTGGTAGTGGTGTAGTTGTGGTGGTGTAGTGTAGTGGATGTAGAAGGTACATGTTCAGCTATGTACCTGAGTTACACCGACACATATATCCAGATTACTCGGTTGTTGGTATATCCTTATGATTAAATCTGATAGCATAAACATACTCAGTGTAATCTAGTTCTTTAAAACCACACGGAATAGAATTGTAATTATTTAAAAAAATTCGATTTGTTGATTTAAGTCGATACATTTTTTATTCGTCTTTAGTGATAATCCGATGATCATTGGTTCTACGTATATGACTTGCAGTAACAAGAATAGGTTCTTCATCTTCATTATCGTTCAGAATCATTTCTCTCATACTAGAAAAATTTAGGTTTTTAGAAATTGTAAAATTCAATCGTATTCCTTTGACTTTACACGTTACATGTTCTTTATTATCTTCTGGAGAGATTGCTTTATACCCATAGTTTTTGGGTCCGCCGCTAACAAATTCAGTAATATAACTTCCAGGACAATACGTTTCAAGTTCATCTGTCATATGCCCGATACATTTACCCGTTGGTGGATTATATTCACCCTCCCTATGCACATTTATCAACGAATCTGTATCAGTATAAGACTCTGTCCCCAAGCTGCTTTAGATACGAAAAGAGTTTAAGATGAGCGTTAGTAGTGACATAAGAAGCAATAAAGAGTGGAAAGAACTTCAAAAGATTCCTCTGTAAATTCGTGGTTGCCTACAAGTGTTGTATCATTAATAGTAATAAAGCTATTGACTTTTAATACAGGGCTAACAAGCAGTTGATAGAGTTCTTGCGGTTGGTTTATAATAGCTACTTCAGGTAGATTTTCTCTCTGCCCGAGTTTACCCCAGAACGAATTCAGAATGAGTTTAGCTAAAGACCTAAGACCAGAGTTATGACCGTGCGATATCACTCATACAACTACTAGGCCATCCATACAACTACTAGGCCTTGTGCTTGGCTTTAATAAATTTATTCATCATTTCAATAAATAACCCATCTGCACTATTCTCCTTATCGTAACGCATAACATCATACTTCATTTCATCATACTTCAGATTTCATATATTTCCAACACCTTATATCCATCTGACACTGCCTTATTCACTTCATCAATCACCCCCGTCGATAACAACGCTCTTTCCTCGTTGTTATGTATTCAATTTATTATTTGACATTTCCTTCCCGCAAGTTCGACAAAGAACAAACATAAGTTTATCGTTCATTTTTACTGATAACACAACTCGTTTAAAGAATTTTCTCATATTCAAGATGTAGTACATGAAGCGTTCAACACACTTATCGGTTAATAACGTTTGAAGTTTTACACCGCATTTCAGACAAAGCTTTACATCTTCAGTGATTTCAATGCATTTATCACATCTCTGGGCAAAAGCACAAGGTATATGTATTCTACCATTTTCGCTATTCGACTCTTCTTGTTTGCTCTCCAAATCGTAGAAAACAAACAGTCTATCATTCAATTCCGGTTCACCATGATCAATAGGCATAAAACACAAATGGTCTTCTTGTTGAAATTTTTTGAAGATTTTACAGAAAATCTCATTACATATATGCTCCTTATTGGTTTTGAATGTAGAAACATTCTTTGTAGCGCTTAATGTCCTCGCACAACGTTTTGCTCCTAGACGATCAACTCTTATGGTTTTCAAAGTACTCGGTACTTCGAAATTTTCTATTGCATTCATTGTATCCACAGCAAAAGGTAGAAGTTAATGATGTAATCACATTGTACTGATGGTTAAGGTAAATTAAATTGACTTTCTTTTCGGTAGTCAGACCTTTATACATAACGTATCGCCTTTTACTTCCATAAATATATACAGTAATCTGTTATTCGTTTAGATGTTGTTGTAGTTGCTGTAACTCATTAATACCAACACCTTCTTCGGGTATTTCAACATCCGCATCTTTCAATAATTCCAGAGCTTTTGACGTCTGTATCTGACCAGTTCCTTTTCGAAAATTTCGATTATTCGTATCTTTATTAGCATTTCAGAGCGCAACAACCAGAGCTCTAGAGAAACACATATTGTCTTTATTTGTAATAGGCATGTAATAAGCACTGGGCAATTTGTGTCCGCGGCCTACGGACATTCTTACTGATGTTACTCCTAAACAAAACGTGTCGGTGTTTAGTCCAGTAGAATTGCCCTGAAATATGCTTTCCAGAATGCGCCATACATCTCCAACTCTCACTTCTGAAGTATTTTGAAATATAAGCCAACCAGGTAATTTTTATTAAAAAGTTTTGCTGCAGAACGTAAAACCAACTTTATGCGTAGGTAGCACATCTTTGATCGCGTACTTGATGATTGAAGATTTGCATCATCGAGCACCGAACTAATTTTAAACTCCAATTTTCGACCTCTGTGATGGAATCGTCGATCGTGTGAGATATAGTCCCCAGCAATCTTAAATTTAGCCATAGTGTTTTGTTTTAATTATGCAGTTCAACTAACGCACATAGCTTAAAACGCATCTGCTCTCGATTACTGCTTCGCGTTGAATGAGTTTATAAGCACACGTCAGCACTATATACCTATAATATTTACAATTTGGAAGTTCATACAATACTAAAAGGAAGCACAAACGCGATAACAATTCGATGTTCTCTGTCCGAAAGTTCATCTACTCCAATCAATTTCACTTCCAAGACTGCTTGATACCGAAATGTTTGTATACTAACTCGAATCGTATGTCTAATGAATCGATGTTATCACCTCAGAAGTTCTTCTGATAATGAAAGGATCGGAACTCTTCAAGATCACATACACTCGGAATCTCTATCTTTAACGCGTCACAGACCATTGTCATTCTGTCTAAGTCCTTCTATTAACTTGAATCGCATCACACTATACGTTATACTTTCAACTGATATCGGACCATGCAGTTAACTTTTAGAATCCGTTTCGTCACCGACCGTGACGTCACCGCAGCCAACCGTCTCAGCCTTGTGGCATCACACCAGTGGCATTTTATAACAAGTTCAACATAGGTATGAGAAGAATGATTTTTGCTAGCGTCCTGAAGAAGTTGTACAAGAACGCATAAAATGTTTGCAAAATCCATAGTATGTACCGCATGTAAAATAACAATACGAAACTAGGCATCACTTCTGAGCATTTCAGAAAATTTTGCGCTGATTAATAAATTCCTGCATCAGGTTTTTTTTATTACTGACATTGTTATGCGTTTACAATAAACTTCGCCATCAGCCCAACTATAGAAAAATCGTATAGAAATCAATTTCCCAACTGATTTGTTAGGGATATCATGAATTGATTTTCATTGTTGACAGGAGTGGGGCAAGATGGTTGCGCTATTCGAGTCTGTAGTTCTTGTAGTATACCAGGTAGCAATAAAAATATCCGTGCAGCATATACAGGGAGGTTTAAAAAATAATATAAAATTAGCGTGATATAAATCATATTGTAACGTGGAGATTTTTCCAAGTTCCTGTTAAGTTTGAGATTAAAAAGATCGAACATGCAATACTTATAAAAGATACAAGAAATTCAGGACATTGTGAAGTGTTGTTAGCGGTAAACATGTGGGATGCTAGTGGAAAGCCCGACAAGTAGTAATTAACATTTAGAGGATCATTCAAGTTTCAATTTATGAAGAACAATATAGCGCGCATATATTTTAAAAGCATCTTAATTAGTTCAGAATTACAGTATAGAAGTAGATTAATTTCTGACAGATTGTTCCAAGGTGTTTAGCGTTCAAAATTATGTCTTTATACAATGTTTATACAAAAGAATAATATTACAAAGAAAGCCTTAGCAATGCAATAATAAACTAAACTATCTTAACAATAATCAACTAAACTATTTTAATTTAAAGTTAACCTTGGCAATAAATATAATTTAAACCTTTAGTAAATAAACTTAATCTAAATTAAATACATCTGGGGAAACGTCCTGGGTTTTCCCCCAGATTTGCGCGTTTGAGGATTTATTTCCTACCTTGGTAGATGAGCCTGATGCTGAGGGTGCAGGAGAGCCTACTGGTGTAGGCGAAGAGAGCACAGGGTAGCGCAGATCAAGAGGTAGTGTATAGTGATCTTCTAAAGAGGTCGCATCAGGGGACTATTGTTAGTGAAGATGACACAATGACACAGTATTAGCAATCGGTGGGTTAGCCTCTGGAGAATTTGAAGGAGGCAGGTTAGCAGATTTTTACCAGCATTTAAAACTTAATTTGGTTAGTAAAGTATACGGGATTATAATCTTTTCGTTTTGCCGTGCACTTGAAATGTCTTCAGTACAGATGTGAGTAGCGACATTATTTATTATGAATCACTAATTATCATCAAATGTAAAGCTAACGAATTATTTATCTTATTTAAATGTTGTAAGCTAGTTGTTAATCAATATGTCGTGTTAGGGATTTATTTTATTAAAGCCTATTTACTAATGCACTATTTAATAGGGTTTGATGTTTATTTTATTTATTTGAAATCGACAAAAGCAAATTATTTTCTTATGAATAGATTACTTTAGAATCTTGATGTGTTTTATTACTTCATGATCTTCAACATATTTAAATTTGACTTATTTAAGTTAAATCTTAAGTCAATTCAACGCATAAACAGATCGTTTTATTTTTGTGTCTTTAGTGTTTTATTAGTAGATGGACCGTAATAGCCTTATTTATACCTACTTTACTAATTGAATTGAAACAAGAAAATAAATCATTGTTTACTTTTATTATTTTGTCAATTTGTTAAAACCCCATAAATTGTTTATTAATTTAAACTACAATCCTAACTAAATCATTAATCATTGTCCTACCATTTCTGGTTAAATTGAGGGTGTTTTAACAAGAACTGATCTATCTGGTTGAAGCTAACTCAATTCCATGTCACACAAATTTCAACGCGACAATATTAGATACAAAGACATTATGCTCGATATTCTTTACTCTTTATGATTAGAAATGTTTGAGAACTTTTGGAAAGAGCGTCCAATGATAATTAAATTGTTTCCTAGCGGCGTTCCCTGGTTTGTTTTCATGTTATATTTTATTATAAATATGTTTCGAAACCGACTCGTCGGAATATTTTCAGAATATTATAACTAATATAATATCAACATAACATAAACTCATCATATGCAAGCATATGTACCATAGTTTCAAAAACTTCTGTTACGATTTGAATTCAAATATATTTTAGGGAGAACCAGCACCAGAAAATATGAAATTATCACTCCCTATGATTCTAAACGAAAAATTTAAGTTTCAGAGTTCTTTAAGAAGTAGGAACAAACCTGATGTAAACATAATCGTTAAAATGTTTGATAAGAAGCGTTTTATCTTTATCTAAAGCAAATGCAATTTCAGTTTCGTACTAATGAGAAACACATTTCTAAGGAATATTTTGCGCTGTTATGCCGCATTTTTTTAATTTATGTATCTACGTTTTTAATTTATTTGATTATAATCAATATAACGTAATTAGTAGCTATAAATATCGGGATGAATATCGTAATTTATTACTTAAAAGGAGTCGTTTTATATTTAATAAAAATTCATCGATATAATATTTCCAAATTGAAATATTACAATCATAGAAAATTTCAAGGTATAAAATTTCAAGGGGAAAGGTTTGCTATACTTCGTTACGTAAACAAAGATTTAAAGTTTTGTTATCGGTCACAGACCTCTAGTTGCCATAGACAAAGAAATAATATTTATTTTTTAATTCAGTAGAAACTAACTAAATAAATATGTAAAGAATCCGTAATTAATAAATAATATAATATAAATGACGAATCATTTTATGCGGTGTACACCTAAAGAACTTTCGGTCGAACATCCGATGGTGCAGGAGTTTTATTTAGTATATAAAAGAAACAGTGATCGTCTAAATCGGTGCCTCATGTTCATAGATAATACATATTTAGGTGACAGTTATTTGCACAAGAAAGCAATATCTCAGAATTAGCATCTGACATATAAATAGAGATTTGATAGTAAGATGTTTTATTTAGATAAAGTTCTATATATCCTTTCGTTGCGAAATTCGAAGAAAGTTTTTTTTTTATATTATGTACTTTTACATAATTATATAATAATTTCCAACCGACAATTTTTATTGCGTTAACGAACTTTCTTATTTACTTTGAAAAATCGTTAGTATTTTTAAGCTCTTAAGTTTACCCACCTTCCAATTCATAAAGAGTTATGGACGATTAGCTAAGAATTTGCTAATAAAAGGCTCACACAGCCTAATATCAAACACACGCTATTTTGAATTGTGTCTTTAGTGTCTAAATTATGTCCGAAGACGTAATTTAGAATTATAAAGTTCAAATATATCTTTTGGTCGGCGTGCGCTTATAGCGGCCCTAGGAGCGATTTTCTCTAAGTAAGCGCCAACGTCAATACATAATTTAATTTTTTTTTATTAATAAACAAATAAAATCTTTAATAAAATGTTAAGTATTACACGATCCATTTTTCAACCGTTTCTTTCGATTCCCTCATCTTCGTCTGTTCTTTTCCTTTACTCTTTTCTCTCACATTTTTTGTCGTCGATTCGGAAAAGAGGAGGGTGCCGCCAGAGGAAGAAGTTGGCAGAGCAACACCGATCTCACAAGGATGATAACGAATCGACCCCGAAACAATCCATCCAGCTACGCCGGCTTATTGATAGATGTACCGACCCGATTCCACCACCGAGCCAGCAGAAAGATCCCACCACCGCACCAAGCCTACCGATCCCACCGAGAGCTCCAGGAGACGTCTCATTATCGCCGACTCCTGGTAAAATATGGATTTACCCCATAACACATAAATACCATCAACTCGCTGAGGCCGTTACTATTTCGGCCTCAGCGACTAAAGATCTACACATTCCGTTCTCTTCACTCAACGACGCATTCCACATCTCTGATTCCACGCACTAACGGGACGATACCTTCATCATCATCATCATCATCGTCACCACACCAGTCTAATCCGATCAGTGCCATCATCAATGCATCCAAACTTTCAGAAGAACAAATATTACAAATATCATTTCATATTTAGTTCGCAATTATTTTATCATTGCTTTGTTGTTTAAATAGAATGGGTCGTCCTAACTACCTATTTATCTTTGATATACCATATAGGTATGTAATGCCTATAGGTATATGAAAGATACCTAGATTTTTTTCTATTTCACCTTAGTACGTCTATTGTATTGAAATTACTGCAATCCGT
>WYDF02030300.1:0-10650 GCA_009867245.2 Adranes taylori
AGAGAGATTATCGGTCCTGAAGTTTTCGTTCCTAGTAGAACGAAGAACTCGCGGAAACCTGATAGAAACCTATGAGATATTAAACGGTTACTACCGCTGTAATTTAGAGTGCGTATGCGGGAGGAACACAAACACAAGCTTGCGTGGCCACAGCTTCAAACTAAGAACTAAACTTTGTTCTTTGGCAGAAGACACTGTTAATGGCACATCGAAACACAAGTTTATAAACGAACTGGACTGTATATAGTGCGTGATTAAAAGAATATTGCAACTCTCATCAAATCTGTTGCCTACGCTGTAATAATACTAATACTAAATTTAAATAAGCTCTTCGGTAAATACTAAAGAACTTGTGCTGCAATGCGTATGCTCATGTTTTTTTTTTAATATGAACTTCTTACTTTACAAAACATGTATACAGTTAATTCAAATCTTTATTAAATATAAAAGTCGAATTTATGTATTTACATTTTTTGCAGGTCACACAAAGAAAAATTGTCCAAATAGATGAAATAAGTGCCTTCAATTACTTTTAAGTGGCTTGAAGATAAAATATGTACATATTCAAATGATGCAAATATATATAATTTTATATTTTGTTAAATCAATTGTTTATTGTTACTCATCCTATAAGTAGTTTCGGATTTCTGTAATTCCTTTCCTTGTACATGATTTTCTGAGGATAATTCTGTGAGCTAAAAAGAAATTTCACAAAGTGATACATGTGTATACTCTTGGAAGTGATGCATATGTATACTGATTTGAAAAAGTTATTTATATCATATAAAGCAAAGATTGATTCTATTAGCACACTTAATATAATAATTACTAAAAATGTAATAATGCTTATAACAAAATCTATTATTTAAAAAATGTGTATTACATAAATACAATCATGTATTTATTATTTTGCAATAATGAAAATTGTTGAAAACATACAGTGGTTGTGTTAATCCTTTTCTTTTAACAGATCGAATAAATAAAGATATTGAAAATTTGAAATCGCCGTATAGTAGTGCTCGGGGGCAAAGTGAGTTTGTGATAGTAGTGCTCGGGGGCAAAGTGAGTTTGTGCACCCTCGTCTTGCCTAACATCAAAAAGAGATTTTCCTGATTCAAATCTATCGTTTAGATCCTCACAATTTACGCTGTTGATAACAACTCACTTCACATTCCGCAAAACTAAGACCTGTCCTTGCCAAAATTTGTCCTGTCCCATGAATGATTTGAGGTCAGTATAATACTTCATAACTGGCTAAAAGACCTTTCACAACTGGCAGGGATGTTGCAAAAGTCAATAAATTTGTAGATCAACATTCGGATTTGAAATACTTCATCTGCATACTGCTAGAAGTCAAGAAGGTCATCTGTTGTCGAAAACTTAAGATCAGTCCATGTCTTGGAGTCCAACTCGGTAGTCAATTATTTAACAAACATCTTCAAGCTTCTTTTCTCCAATTTTTTCATGCTGAATTTGTCTCCCATTTCTGGGTGTAATGAGTCAATAATATTTTTATTAGTTGTAGCATTTCATTTTCGTATATAAGCCTCACATCCTATGTTGCTTCTTCAGGCATTTGCATTTTATCCTCCTTTTCTCACTTTAGATATCAGAAGTATTGCATACTTCTGATACTAGCTTGTTTACTTCTTAGAGATTTATTGTATAGGCAATAATTGTTTTCTAGGAAATCTTGTGAAGTCTGCAAACTTTCAGTTTCTTTTGCTAACATTGCAATTTTTTTTATTTCATAAAGAGATTAGGCAATTCGCAATAACTGTTTTCTAGTAAATTTTGTGAAGTCTGAATATCTTGAGCGCCATCGTTTGAGTCTACTCAAAGGCGGCATTTTCGAAATTCAGTCAAACCCAGCAAGTACAATGTTGCAAAATCGAAGAACCAAAAGCTATAAAGTTAATATACAATGTAATACTTAACTGAATTACATTGCTTATTGTCCCTGAATTTTTATCCTGATCGACTGTGATATTTTCCAATAGCTTTACCAAGTATTAGTTGAACTTGTATGAAATTAGAACTAAACCTAATTTCATTGATATACCAAGAGTAGTTTTAGTCTCTCCCGTCGAAGAGTTGTCCGCAAAAATAAACGTAGTTTGCACAGTACTGAAAATTTTCTGTTACTGGAGCATGAATGATGAACCTCATCTAAATTAAGAGTGTGGATATTGGATATGCAGTAATTGAAATAGTAAATTCAGTATTTGAGTTAAGAGCATTTACATTCCTGACTTGTAACCAGGCATTACAAATGCATTATCCTAGCAGTGATCGACAGTCCTAGTGCGATCTACAAAAGGTATTTAAATGTGAAAAAAATCGGGCATGTATGCAAATGAATATTTTCACACACATAGTTTGTTTTTTCATCGCCCAATTTCGAATTTAGATTTTTAAAGAAAATTTAAAATAGCAGTTTTCCACAGTGAGGAAATTGAATTTCAGTGGTACTGTTTTTATTGACCATAAAATAATAAATATTTAAATACCTAGCGTTAAGCTATATCACATTTTTCTACTCAGGATAATAATAGCGAATGTATAGTTTCTTTCAGTTATTTACCGAACCCATATAATGTTCAAAATGCATGTAAAAACTGAAACGTAGTCAAATTTATTTAAAATCGTCTCAGTAGACTGAAGTATTCGACCTACACCTAACTTGAGTCACCACTATTTTTAATATACATTAGGACAGTCATAAGTAATTTCATTAAGAAAGTCTGGGAAAATAGGATTATCATACTTAACGTCGAGAGGCTTTTCGAATAAAGAAATCATATCTTACCATATTTAAAATTATATCGAATTTAATACGTAACATGTTATTTTCTTCTTCTAAAGTGTTGATTTTATTAAACAACTTTTGCATGTTGGCGTGAGATTCTCCTGATTCGCCATTCACTAAAGATAAATTAAAATATTGAATAAAATCCATTATAATTTGTAAAACAATATACTACCAGGGACCCATTTACCATTCTCAAAATAGCATTCGTGATCAGTAAGTTTCAAAGTTATTACTCGATTTTCATTATAAAAATCTACGTTATTGTCATTATTGAAGCTTGCGCTTGCTTTTCTTGCTGGAGCTCGTTTGGGAGAAAATTTGCTTCCAAATAAAGGCATTTTGTGGTAAGATATTATTACCTATTCCTTTCGACATATAAATTAAAACATTTGTCAATACAAACAAATCTCTTATTAATGTGGTTTATCAGTTTATTTTGTAAGTTGTACTAGTATTAATAAAATTAAATTTATTAATGTCTATTTAATTGCATTCTTATAAGTGGGGTTTTAACAATTAATTCAAATGGAATGTTTTTTTTTTTTTGAAATTTTATTTAGCAATAAATTGTATATCAGTGGCTATCAACCATAATGATATAATACTATTTAGTCGTTTTCCACTTGACAACGAACTGTTCTGTTTTGGGCTTGTCGTTCTCTTCTGACCTATTAAACAAGTGGAACGAGTGTTTGTGTGCCCTTGAATTAATTTTTGTTTAAATCAATTTTATTTCGGACTCTACTAGTGATGTAAAAAAAGTATCTATTCGTTACTCGATAATAAGAAGTAACGTAGTAACCAAATGATACATAAAGATTTTTTGGATACTTTATAATTCGAGAATAAGATACCGGATATACACGCATAGCTCGACGTATGAGAGAAACAAATTGCTATGCTTATGCACACAAACAAGATAAAGCAAGATGCAATGCTTTGGGTTCAAGAAGCCTAACGTAGTCTGAAATAAAAACCACTATGTTTGTAGTATTTATGCAAACATTCTAACGTCCATAGATAGATTGGTATATTTTATTGCAGGGAATTAAAATTCTTAACAAATGATACTATAATTTCATAATGGAGAGCTTAAAATATTTTAAATAGGTTTTAAAAGATATTTTGAAAGAAATCAGATATATTAAAAAAAGTTTATATTTTGAAATATATATTTACATGAAATAATTTATTAAACTACTAAGATAGTAATGATTTATACAAATAAATAATCTCGAATATTAATATTAATAATAAATAATAAACTTTAGATTCAAATCATATCACATAACACGTATGCACTATGCACCTTAAACATAAATATGTTGCTTGATTTCATTTAAAATAATTATTTAGTCAGCAATAGCAATCAAGATATATTTCATTTTTGCCAATTATTAATGAAAAAATACTAATATTGAACATTATGTAATGTAGTCCATAATCAAGATCTTGAGCTGACAACTTTGATCAAGTATTGAATAGTCCGGTTAATCCCCAAAACTCACTTCAAAATAATAGCACAAGTTTTCGTACAAATTAATTAATTAAGGCAAGAGTTTGATTTATGGACTTATTCCGAAAATTATAAATTATATCTTATTTGAAAGCTCTTGACACACAATGCCCAGTGGTATACATCTTATTTTGGACGCTCTTTTCGTTCAGAAGTTACAGCACTTCAAAATGTCACAACATTTCTAAAAGAAATTATTCATAAGATGCGTTAAAAATTTTGTTATAAAACATTAAACTTTAATAAATAATGTTTTTCATTGTTTATTTAATAAAGAACTGTAACTATCAAATAAATTATAAACAATTTTAAGGTACTTGTTATTCAGTAACTATCAAAATTAAGTATCACTGTTCCTAATTAACAGGTCGTCTTAAAATTGTTTACTATTAATTTGACAGTTACAGTTCTTTATTTAATTCTAAAAGCATTCCATTTATTACCAGTTCCTTTAAACAAACTCACCAATCTCCCAACAATATACAATCCCAACAGGGAGTGGAGTTTAGTGGGTAAAAATCCCACAGTTACGCCCACAAATCCCACAAAAATTTTTGATGCACTGGGCATCCTCCTCTTTTGAAGATTCTCCACTTCCTACGTAAAACAAAAAAAAATTCTTTATTTAATAAACCATGACAAAACATTATTACAGTTTAATATTTTATAACAAATGTTTAGACATTACAGTTATGGTATAAAGCATTTTTTGTGAGTAATTTCGTTTTTAAAGCATTTTATGGATGATTTCTTATAGGCACGTTGAAGGGCTAACACTTCTAAACGAATTGAGCCCCCAAGATCAGAAATACACCACTGTGCGTTATGCGTTAAGAGCTTTCAAATAAGGTATAAATTTCGGCGTATGTTCATAAATGAAACGCCATAATTAACATTTTAGATGAATTTCACTTTATTTATTTTATAATTGGAAACAAACTAAAATCAAGAAACTTCTTGAAAATGGCGACGTTTGCTTTGAATTGGTTATTATTTGTATTCATTCACTACATCACCACATCACATATGATGACTACATATCAATTAGATACGCTAGCAACAACTACCAACGCATCTCGGAATGAGCTACTTTAAATACACAACAAGGTTTATAACAATTTTCAAATTTTCTATGATATAAACTAACACTTTTAGACACTCAAATTTTTGTATAATGAAATAGTTTTTTGCATAAAATGAAATACTTTTCAATTGTGCTTAACATTGTAGCTAACAACAAACTTAGCGTTGTACTGTTGTAGTCCCAATCAAATTAATGAAAATGAAGTAGAATGTATAAGAATTTTGATCATTAAGGTTAAGTTATGCTGATGCCGTAGCGATGCGGATAAGATACATGACTTCCACCTCAGAGTCCCGGGTTCAATAACCAGCGTTAACAATGGTTTGCGTTGTTGATCGGATCTAGGCAACACACGAAACGAGGTCGGTAATTATAGGAGGAAGGTAACTATAATTTATCATGCACATCTAAAGGTGCAGATATAAAACTTTCGTCCAGTGTGTGCGCGTTGGCACTCACTAGAGAAGATCTCTTTACGAGTTAATCAATAAAGGTTGGTAAAGACGAAGTTATCTGATACCGTACCAATCAACGTCGATTGCAGAGGCGCGACGTAGTCGGTGATAAACCTACACGGCAGAAAGAGGCCTACTTTAAATAAGTTTATTACAACAACGTTAAGTTGAATGTTTTAAATTTATATAGATACTAAGAAATATGGCTTCTGCAGTCCCAGATAAGCAACAAAAGGTATAAATAGTTTTTAAAACAGTGCATAATTATATGCTCAACTGAAATTCATTTTTAGAATGCACAAGGCGATACTAAAGAGAAGAAACAGAAACAATCAATTTTAGATTTATCAAAGTACTTGGAGAAAAATATACGAGTAAAATTCGCTGGGGGCAGAGAAGCGTCAGGTATTTTAAAAGGTTATGATCCATTACTGAATCTTGTCCTAGATAATACTGTTGAGTACTTGCGAGACCCAGATGATCCATATAAATTAGTAGAAGAGACGAGACCTTTAGGTTTAGTGGTATGCAGAGGTACCAGTGTTGTTCTAATTTGTCCTGTTGATGGCATGGAGTCTATACCAAATCCATTTATATCTCAAGAATAAAAGAATAACTTTAAGTAATATATTTTCTTAATAAATAGTTTTTTTTACAATTTAATAGTACTTAATCTAATCATAACCAAATTCATTCCTTATCCAAGGATATTTGGGAGGGCACTTTATGCAAGTATAGAATATTCTTTCTTGTTGAAATACTTGGCTGTATAATTTACAAATATTTGGTTTCGCACAAGCCTTTTCAGAACTTTTATAATATTTATTACAATTCCACGGTTCGAATGCATGAAGGTTATCATTTTTTGTAGGATTTTTTATCCAGCTTATAGCTTGAGAACTAGTAACAAACCATACATCTGGTATTTTAAGCATATCGTTCAAAAATCGTCTGAAAGCTATTAAATAGTGAGGTTTTTTGAACCAGGATGATCTAAAGTAGAGACCAAAAGGGGCTCTGTTTGTGAGATAATGCCTCTTGAAATTATGTGTAAGCATTTTGTAGACTTCTTCACCATTCATAGCCTCTGGACAGGAATCTATTAGGTTGCAAGTTGCATCGTTAGCAACTAATTGATTGATTGGTATTTCCCATAGTCCGGGATATGATCTGGTTGGGCAATTTTGCTTCATATCTAAAAATAAATTTTATTTAAATATAAAATATATTATTTGATATTTAAGCAAATTTGTTATAAATTATTACAAAAATATACCCGATGCTTCACATTCGTGTGGTATCCTATATTGCAAACTATAAGGCCATAAAGGTGGATCGCCATACGGTGCTACAATCGAACTGTCGTACACGAAACCAAACTCTTTCATCATCAGAAATTGTCTGTTCCAACCGACTTTAAGGAATGGCACACGTAGACCACGGATGTCTTGCAAACGTATGCTCGCAAACCTGTGTAAGATATTCGCTTGCCCTACCATTTCATCAAAATAATCTTCAATGGTCGCATTTAATGACCACCATTCTTCTGGACCACGATGTCTGAAAAGTGTATTTTTTTGTTAATTTAATTAACTGTTGCATATATTAATTTATAAATGATCCATAATAATTATCCAAGCTAATTAAAAATATTTAAACTGAAACTATGATTTGCAAATTTCCATAATGCTTCTGTAGAAGCGTTGGGAGGACGAAATACTTGTACAATGTACTAATAAATTTTCTTATAAAATGTTTATAATAGTTTGAATTTACTTATTTACAAAATAGTTATAAACGTACTAATAGGTTGAAGTTGATGTACTAATAGTTTGAGTTATATATGATTAAGCTGAATTATTGTTTAGTAGGGGATAATTAGGTATATACTTTATATCTCCCTGGGTTCATCCTTAATTGTAGCGAAAACTTGAAATTTTTTGTAGGTCCTAAGGTGCGGCTGATTATTGTGGTAGAAGTCGTGCCTGGTGGAATTTTTTTGTGTTTGTCATTTCTTATACAGCGTCTATTTAGAATTGTAAAAAACTACCACTAATATAAATTTGAGATATTTTTGATACAACTCACGTAATAGAATGTATGGCAATTTCATGTCCCATATTCCAAAGCTTTTGCGTTTGTTGATAATTATTGTATTGATGACTAACGTAGAATGTGGCACTGATTGGACAACCATTCGGATTACGATTGTTACCATCAAATAGTACTTTATCGTACAGATCGAAATTTTCCATATTTATAGCGTCGTCGAAACTCAGCAAAATCATTTGTGGTACTTTACTTGCTTCTAAATTGCCCGGAATGGTGGTACCTGTAACCGTTTCACTGAAAATAAGTTATTCGTTGTTTATAATGTTTAGTTTAAGTTAGATTACTAATCTTGAAGTTGTTATTTGAAAGTATGTTTAATTTTACGGTGGTTATGTTTATGATTTATTAGAGTTTAATCTATTATAAGATGTTTGGACATTAGGTAATTATTTATTAATTGTTACGTTTAAAACACTTCCATGATATTCCTTGCATTTGAAGTTAGGTCTACCAAGAAAATTTAGTACTTTAGTAATTGTCTTTTACAGAAGGAAAGTTGATCGTGATCAAGTTTATTGTCCAAGAAAATGGTAAATAGCAATAAAAAACGCCGTTTATATTTAGAAATGTATATACCTGCATGGTTGTCATCTAGTCAATTTCCTTAGAATTCCCCCTACCTATTTGGATTACCCTTTTTATTTTGTGATGGTTTCATTTGTAAAGTGTCCTTTGGTTTTGTATGAATTAGGGACACAATTGTACAAGAGATATTAGTCTAATCAGCTCGGCATACATTAAATTACAAGTTTTCCATATTCTACAATCAAGCATGTGATAAATTTATAATTTATCTAAAACCATTGTGGTCACTTTTTGGCATCGATATTCCGTAAATGTAACATTTTGAAAGCACGTAAAATTTGGAAAGGAAATTCTTTTATGGTTGGCAGTTAATCGCTTGATTAAAATTCTTATGCAAATGGCTGTGTGTGTGTTAATTTGTTTTTGGTTACCTTCAATAGAATGATGGTCCTGGTCGGACCAGATGATCAGTGGTTAGTAATTAGCAAATTCCTCGCACCGAAAATCTGTTCGAATTACGTTCCAAACTAAAGATTTTGGTATTTTCTGGAACAAAAGTTTATGAAGAAAAGCCAAGAACTATATATCAATTAGAGAAAAAAATTACTAACAAATTTAGCCATTTAACAAATCAAGACTTAACAAGATAAGAGTGATAACTAGAGTTTCGACAAAAGATGGGTTATGGCTTACTATGGCACAGACTATGTTATATATTAGTTGTATTAAAGTAAATTCCTTGCTCTTTGGTAATTTGTTAATGAGCTTGAAAAGGATTTGTTGTTGACACACCTTTAGTTTACCGTAACTGAAGATAATATTTTTTATAATAACGAATAAGTGTAACAATGAATGATGTATTAAATGAATTTCAATCTGTGGTTATTTATCTATGGTTTTACTTACCATCTGCACTGCAAAAGCAATCAGGCAGTGCGCATGCACTAATATTGCATTCAAGTGCACTGTTTGGATCGTCATATACCGAACAATAACCTTCGTCGCTACCATCTGTACAATCAACAGCACCATCGCAGAAATAAGTCTGTGGCAGACAGGTACCGTCTGCACAGCCGTATTGCGTTCCTGGATCGGGACATGCAGCCTCATCTAAAAGAGGCTCAGGAATTTCTTCCTCTTTAGGATTAGGATACATTTTAATATATATTAAATTATAAGTATATTGTAATAAATTATATTTATACTTTTATAACATAATATAAGAATTCCTTGCAATGATTTACTCAATTTTTAACTAGGGATTTGCTATCTACATACATTATAGAATATCGTTGTACTAACTGATATTGATTCTTGTTAGAGGCTATTTGCGCTACAAACATTCTTTAATGTTACCGATATAGCTATTCTACACAATAACAAAGCATTACATTTCTTTTGCTGCTTATATCTCGAAAGAACTACATATTATTTTAATTGCTAAGGTGGTTTTCTATAAACTTTATTCGTTATTTGTTTTGATGTACGTCTTAAATCGAGTAGAATTTTTAGGATCATAACAGATCATTTATATCAAACCAACGTTTTTCCTTTTCTAATATTTCAATTAGAACTTGGAAATTACGTTGTGTATAGTGATCATTGTTTCCTATGCTTTTAGTGCCTATTATCCTCTAGACCAATGGTTTTTAACCTTTTAATGACTGCGCCCCCCTTAAATTCTTAAAATGTTTTCGGCCCCCTCTCACCTATCCTGTTCCCTATTTCCGAAATATATTTTTCTGAATATAGTTTGAAAAAACAATTTATATTTGCTACTTGGAGAAATAGATTATAGTTGGAGAAATTGATTATAGTTTGGAGAAATACATATATAATTTCACAATCCAAAAAATAGTAATTCTTGCGACCGCCCGGTTAAAAATCACTGCACTAGACAACTTTGCTGACTGCGAATCTGAATAAGCAGCATATCTTATCTGAATTAGGTATCAACTCTAGAACTCCAAAAAGTCATAACCACAGATCAGTCACTAAATACTTGTACGACCAAGCTGCCGTATACCTTTCATATTGTTCTCTAATATTAATAATATTAGAAAATATTCCTCTGTAGCTGTATCCAAAACTGGTGCCCATCTTTGCCATATTTGACATATTCTTGGTTGATTGCTGTTTTTGGTAG
>WYDF02030300.1:11970-26207 GCA_009867245.2 Adranes taylori
ATCATAGCCAGTTTTCCAAGTGCATTCGTTCGTCAGTCCAGGCACGTTTCTGGGAATGTTAAACGCCTTAAATGCCCCTTGACTGTCACTTACTATAAAAATTTGTTTGTTATATTTCCTTTTTAACGCAATCGTTTTTTTGTACGCAATGGAGGATAGCATATATTTCGGCCTGAAAAACTATGACAATTAAAGACTTACTTGAAATGTATATGCATTTGAAAGAAATATGAAATAATTATTTTGAATCCATGGACGCTTCTTTTAAATTTATAGATTTACTGCTATACATGTATACTATATTTTTTTGTAATCGTACTATATATTTGGTATAAAAGTTGCTTTAGGATTTAGAAGTTATGTTGTTTTTCTTAGTAAGTCTTATTAAGTCTTTTTGGAGACACAGCTTTGAGATTAGTTCGCGTGATTGAATTGAGGAATTACACTTCTCTGGCGTATCATTTATAATTTGGCATTATACCATGTAAAACTTATAAACATGTATTTATAAAGAGTTTCTAAAATCTGGAAAGCCACGTGCAAGTGCAAGCGAAAAAGACAAGTGCATATATTTAATGGTTTCAAAATGTTTGCAAGACATTTGAAAATGACAAGACACCTATATATCCACACATTTTCGTTTACCTGCAGTGATATCACAATTATCGACATTCAACTTAAAATCACATATCTGTCGATTCACGTCAAAGAGAAGATCCATGGAGCATCGAAATTCGAAAACTTCACCCTCCAAACAGAGAAAGTATTTTGCGCATTCGTTTGATGACCAAATTCTACCATTGGGCCGGTCTGGATCTCGATAAAATCGACCATTTTCAATACAGACTGTAGCTGAAGTATCTAAAACAAAAAATGTATTTTGTTTCCAAAATGAATTTCAAAAGAAGATCGTATAAAATCTAAACAATATACGTGCTGATCTCCAATTAATTACATGGCCGCACTCTTAATCTGTTTTTAAAAGCTGTTAAACAATAAACGAATTTAAAAATTTAAATATTGCTGACACCTTGTTACGAAATTAATGACCATTAAATTTTTACTAGGTTTTTAGCCTTGTATTAAGAAGTTTATTGTTTTCATTCAATTAAGTATTATAGTAGGCACTTTCAATAATAAATGTCCATCATTTTAGTTTCTATATTATGAAATAAAAATTAATTTCAAATATCTTTGTACGCATATTGTTTAATTGAATTAATAGTAAGATTCACATAACAACGTATTTAAATAATATATGGTACTTATCAAAAGATTTTGGAGCTCTTTTAAATCAACACAGTTGGAATGTAAATTTCCTATTAACAACAGAATAATGTACAACTGCATACATATATTAGCGCAACTGGATCTTATACTGCACTAACTAAACCCGGCCACGCTTCTGCTCCCTCTGTGGCTCAGTCTGATATGAAATGAACCTGAGTCTGATGTCAAATTGCCGCGCCCAGCGACACGGTCAAATTGCCGCGGCCAGCGATGTTAACACACTTTGTCACGGCCAGCGACATGGTCCAATTGCCGCGGCCAGCGATGTGGTCTAATTTCCGCGGCCAGCGACGTGGTCAAATTGCCGCGACCGGACGATAATGACTGTACGATAATGAAGACAGTACTGTTTGCCAACAAACTCCTTTTATCTTTCCTTTAAGAATATTATTAACTTCGGAGAATCCCGGGACGGCCACGATTTTACTGATTTTGAATCTCTTTTAAATCATTTGGAACGTAAATTTAGTATTAACAACAGAATAATGTACAACTGCATAAATATACTGCAACTGGATCTTATACTGCACTAGTTAAACCCGGCCACGCTTCGCTGTGGCTTAGTCTGATATGAAATGAACCTGAGTCTGATGTCAAATGGCCGCGGCCAGCGACATGGCCCAATTGCCGCGGCCTGCGATGTGGTCAAATTTTCTCGGCCAGCGACAGGGTCCAATTGCCGCGGCCAGTGGTGTGGTTGAATTGCCGCGGCCAGCGATGTGGTCAAATTGCCGCTGCCAGCAATATGGTCTAATTGCCGCGGCCAGCAAAACGAAAATAAAATAAGAATGACTTGGACATTTGACATTTGTTTGAGAGGACTGGACTGGAATTATTATAGACCCCACCGTTGGTCTATAATAATGCCAGAAACCTATGACATGCGTGTCACGGTTGGCACACTGAAAATTTTATTGGCACTCTAGACATGACAATATGACATACCAAATATGAGCTTTTTGGAGGGGCTCAAACTGACCACACATACTGAATCCGAATATTTCTATTTAATCTGTAACCATAATATAAATTTTGACTGGAAATGTGTTGAGCTCAATTTGCGTCAAACCGCCAATAACTTATGGTTTAAAAATGATATTTAAATAAATATTTGGATACACGAAATGTTTACTATTTTAATGTTCATGAATAGTAAACTAAAGACAGCAGAACGTCCGAAGCAGACCTTTGCAGGCACAGATTCCCCTAACTGTCACCCTGAACAACTATTGAGCTGATTGAACGTTAAATAACTGCACTAGTTGTAATAGAACATTAGCTTATTTCCAAAACGCAAAATATCCAAATGTTCACAATTTCAGGTCTAGATGGCATTCGGTACTATACCAGCTGTTTTATTAGATGGAAGAAGCAATTAGGTTTCCTTATAATGAAATAAATTCCTTTATGAATATGAAATAAATTCCTAGGTTCACAAGTCCAGTTTTATTTGGCCCCAGGTGATTGTCATTCTCACTTTGATCATATGTGTTCTGTACGAAGAAGCACGTTGTTTTCACCCAATGGATGTATTAAATGGATGGAATATGAAAATTTTAAAACTTGGATGTATTTGTAAATAATTCTAGATTTTATTTGTGCACACAAGAAACGTGGCATAGGTTCCAATGATGTTGGATAGGGCATTTTAAACAACCCCAAAACTTGTGATTTGTAAAATATGCTTAAACCGATAGGTGCAGCGATCAAAACAGAATCTTCATATCATTCATCATCTGTTGTACTGGTTGCAAAAAGAAAGTCTGACCATTTTCCGTTGGAGGCTGAATGAGATATAATGGAATGAATAAGAGGATAGATTGCGGAATGACAAAAAAGTTGAGATTCACGTAGTTGTTCAAGGAGATGTACTGGGGGAAGATAGAGGGAATATACTGTGTAATAGAGGAAGTTAAAATGGAGTTACGTGTGAAACAGAGGAAAGAAAGGAAAATGTGAGGTGTATAATGAGGAGTGGTTTGAAAAAAATAGTGTGTGAGAAACACGCTAAGGTTAGTGAGAAATGGGGAAAAGCATAGGAAGAGTATGAGGATGCAAATAGATTATGGAGAGAAGAGTCGAAAAAAAAAACAAAAAAGAAATCAGGGAGGAGAGCAATTGTATAATGAGGGAAGGGCGCACATGGAAGTTCCTCAGTAAGAGAAGTATAACGGGTAATGGCAAAAGGGAATGCGATGTCACTTTGATATATTGGAAAAATTAATGTAGAGGCGATTTAGGAGGTGACATGAAAGAGGAGAGGGTAGTGCACGGAGTCAGAGGAATAAGGATGTCAAATAATGAAGAGGAGATAGTGGAGAAAGAAGTTGTGGAAATAATAAATAAGGCGAAAGAGGGAAGTGCGTGTAGAAGTGTGGAAGTAAAAGAATGAAGAAGAAATAAAAGCAATGACAAGAGGAATGAACGCAGTACGCAAGGAACAGAGGATATTCCGTATGAATGGAAGCAAGGAGAAGTTATTCCGGTGTATAAAAGAGATGAGAGGAGTGATTCAAGAAATTACAGAGGGATAACTAGTATGAATGGTATAAACAGAATTTTTGCGAGGGTTATAAACAAGTAGCTGGAAGAAAATATTTTAAAAAAATAGAGTACAAACTAGATTTATCAAGGAAACAGGAACAGCGGATAATGTTTTAATTTTAAATTGCATAATAAATTAGGAGATTATCAGAGGGAAGAAGTTATATCTGCTATTCATTGATCTAAAATCTACGTTTGATAACTTAGTGTGTGAGATTATGGGATAAAATGGAAGAAGTAGGATTAGGAGGTGGGGGCAAGGATGTCCTCTGAGCGCAATTTATTTAATATTTATATGGCTGATTTGGAAGAAGTATTGAGGAAGGGACAGGATGGAGGTGTATTCTTAGGTAGAGAGAAAGTGTGGTCACTGAGTTACGCAGATGATATTGTATAATGATAGAGATGAAATGAATGGAATGATTAAGAGAGTGTATAAGTACATGGAAAAAAGGGTTGGAAATTAGTGTAGGAAAAATTAAAATAATTGTATGCAAGTGAGCAGGGAAAGAAAGCAAGAAGGATATGTTTTCTATGAAGAGGGAACGAATAAATTGTGTGAAGAAGTACAGTTATCGTGGTTACTGCATGAGTAGTCTTGGAGGAAGCAGGGAACATGCAAGGATAGTGGCAATGAAAGTGAAAATAACGGCTGAAAGAATGAAAAATGTAAAGTTTGGTCAGTCAGTGAGCATGAGGTTGAGGATAATGGAGGTGTATGTGAGAAGTATATTAATGTATGGCGCGAAAGTGTATACGGTAGAGGAAAGAGAGGACTTAGAGAAAATGGCAATAGGGATAATGAAGAGAATAACTGCTAGAATAATAGGGCTAGCAGGAGTTGGATAGGTATAAATGCTGAGTGGGAGGGCCCAAGAAATTAGCAAAATATGAAATTAAGTTCTGAAAGATGTGGATGACATACTTGTAAAAAGAATGTACATGCTGCCTATGGAAGGGAACAAAAACAGAGCGAAGAATGAATGAGTGGAGTAGACAGAAAAAGAGCATATGAGAGAATAGTATGGTATATGAAGGAGTGGTTTGTACAAATGAATGATGAAAGCAATGTTGTAAGAGAGATAGAAAGGAAGATTTAGAAAAAATAAGGGTATGTGTTTATAACATTAAATTGTAAAGACATAAAAGTCGAGGGGATCATCCAGAAAATCTACTGTCAGGATTAAGCATGAAAGGAAAAAGGATGATTGCAGGTTCAGATGTGGTAGTGGGGAGAGAAGGAACAGGTACTGAATGAAGGAGAGTGAAAGAGAATATATGATATGAGAGGAGAAGAGGGATAATGAGAACAATGAATGTGAGGGGATAGAATGGAATAAGATGAAAGTATTATAACGGAAAATTGGAGGAAGTGTTCGGGTCCTTTATATGAAGGACTGGAGATAATGAAAAAATAATGTCTGATATTTAAAAAAAAAATTGTAGCTGTTTTTCGGCGTCTTTCCAGGCCGTTGGCAGAACTTTTAAGAAACATGCTATATTTATTTTTATCTTCTTGATTTCTGTTATTTTCGTTTTTTCTTTTTCTTCTAATTTCTGTTTCATTTCAGTTATTCGTTTTTTCCTTCTCTCACTTTGCTAGGTACATAGGTACACAATTTTTAATCAAAAAAATGTCCAAGTCATATTTATATATAGCATTTAGTTACTTATTCTGCGAAATCTAGTTCAGTTACAAATAGTAAATAAAATGAAAAGGATATTTTTGGATTAAGTATCTAAAAACAGTTTTATACAGAATCGTTAGTATGAAACTATGAAATTTATATAATATCGTTAATAGTTGTTTTGGTACTGATATGAAACAACAAATTTTGTTGTGTACGTTAGTAGTACGTTCATGTTACTCCATATATGCAAAGATTTATTATAAACAAACATTATTAACAATGGGAAATCAAAATATATTATGCCATTCATGATTGCAGATTATAATCAATAGTATATTTTTCCCTACCTCATTTATCTCTGTACTGTATTGTTATTTCACATGTCACTTACAATTACGTATATGCGCTGTGTATTCCGAACAATATCGCACTAAGGAATTAGGTAATTTTGTTGGGAAAAATTATACTAGATGCATATATCTCTGTAACAATGGAAGATATGAATGTTTATTTACAAATCTATGAATAAAAGTTTAATGCTGTACGAATCATATTCGTTTTTGCAAGGTTACAATCAGTAAAATACATATATGTATTTATAAGACGATTTAATTATTAAATCCTTGATTTTGTGAACAAGAACCTAAACAGTAGATTTTATAAAATAGAAATTTTTAAACATTCATTGACTTCATTGATAATTTTTACTAGACTTATATTTACGAGAAATTTCTATTTAATCAAATTGATTAGTAATTCTACTTACGTGTAAAAACTATTATACTTAGTCTTAAGCCAAGTGTGGTTCGCTATAATTTTTACAGCGGTTTGTTTCCTTTTCCTAAAGATTACATTATAATATTAAAATCAACGTTTAAGAATATTAATATTCGAGAAAGTAATACTGTTCATACAGCTTTCAAATTATGTTTACATTTGAATAATTTTATTATATTAGCCGGTGTCAAAATTATCTAGGTACATACTTTATTTCATTTATACCTTCTTCGCATTCGTAATTAATTATTCCATTAATTACTATCCATAGGGAATTATTTAAAATTTTATGAATAATTAAGAAACTCTTTGAATCCTCCAATATATTAAAAAATGTTCAGTATAAGCTGACTAGACTAGTTTCGAAGAAATAATCTCTTCATTATCAAAGCTAAATATACAAAATTGTTACATTGTACGAATAGTAAATGAAATTTAACAGATAAATATAATTAATAAATTATACAAATCAAATTACGAAAAATTAAAAAGGTTTTTTCCCCTACAAAACCATTGTAGAAAGTCTTAATCATTCATTATTGCAAAATTGATTCGAGCATTGTTTTATCTTTATTTTTGTTCGCTATTCCAATATTTACAATATATATTTAAATTATTTGTTGAAAGAAAAAATAATAAATATAAAAAAGGAATCATGTCAATATTTAAAAAAATGTGTTTTGTAATTCTTATTCATAGGCATGACTTCACGCAACTTTAATACTCGAATAAAAGAACATTTTCAATCAATTAGACAACAAATTTTATACGACTTTAAAAATCTACTTAATATATTAAATTTAAAATAACTTAAATCATAATTAAAAATTGTGAAAACAACTTAACCCGTTAACATCCAAATATTTTTTTAAAATTTTTACTTAATATCATGAAATTTATCTTCTTAGGGTTCAATTTGACGATGAGTATGAAGTTTTCTTTAATGGAACCAAAGATATGTCCTGTCCTCATTGAAGACACTGAATAAACGCTATCATTTAGTAATTTGTGATCATTTTATTCGATCCTTGTAACTTACATATTGGAACTTAAATTATAAAATAAACTTATTTTTTGTGATAAGTAGCAAAACGGGGTGAAATACACAGAGTGACATCACATTTTATGCAATATGTACGTGGCTTGCTTGTACATAAGATATTTTGGCCCCTTCTCTGATTCTTTCGTTTGCCTATACGGTTGTTGTTTTCATCGAATCTAGCAGAATTTTCCTCAACTCGTGCGCTTTTCGACCCCTTCTTGCCTTGGTCCCACGGCCCAATTTTAGATCAGGACCTGTCACCTGACGACGGAAGTGCTTTATAGAAATGGCGTTCGCTCCATGGATCAAGCTGTACTAGTGGTAACCATTCACGAGTGCCATGTCAATGACTCGTGTGATTTACACCAATACCATTTATTTCCGCGAACATCAATGGAATGTTTTTCCATAAGCCTGTCATGGGCAACTACACCACCCATATACTTGTTCTAGTTGTTGATGACTCTTGATTGGCATACCGCAACCTTAGCTCTATTTTCTTTGCTCCAGCGGTTCACCTGGGCTAGTGGATAAACTTAAGCAAAGTTGGTACCAACAGACACTCACTTGCGTACTTTAGTTGGCGTCAATAGACACTTCCTTGTTCTTAGATCTCTTATTGTTCCCGTGGCTCGAAATCCTTGCTCACGAAGCTTGACTAAAAGACAATAGCTCGTGAAGAAATTTTCGAAATATACGCTCTGACTTCTTGGGCCTTGAACAATCGACAGCCTCTTCAGTATAACTCTGGTGAATAGAAGTAATTCAAATGATTCTTCTCTACCACAGTAGAGTGCAAAGTTGTAGCAATACCTTTTTCTCCACCACACAGAGCCCACAGCTGGAAGCCGAATCGAATTGGCTTGGCGCATATAAATTGTTGGATGAAATGCATACCATAGAATTTCACAATCATTTCATCAACAGAAATGTGCTTTCGAATATACCGCACTTTTTGAAGTTCTTATTGATCATCGAAAAAAGAAGCCTTATCTTCAAAGTCTTGTCATGACTGTTTTCGTTTGCCTTTGAATTGTTCGCAAAATGTATGATAGATTTTATTTCAGAATGTGTTTCTAACCGTCCTTTACAAGGGAAATGCCAAGATCTGTACTCTCAGGCCAATAGTCGCGCTCACTTAGAAGGATGTCATAACCACTGAAAATAAGGAATCCAATAAAGGTCTTCAGCTGGTCAAAGAAAATATCATAATGTGGCATGTTTTTTTGCTTCTTGGCATAGCGGACTGTTTCTTCAATAATCATATTGCAAGCGTTTTCATCGAATTTTTTTTTGAATATCTGGACATGGGAATCTTCCTTCAGAACCTCTTTTAGATCAAGATTCTCCTCAGCATTGTTTGCTAGTTCATTGTGGCCATAAGTAGGCGAAATTTCTTCCCATTTTGCAGAGATACTGAGATAAGCTCACCTGCCGGGTTGCCTTCTTTCAAACACCGATAAAGGAACGTTATCTCCTTCATCGAACTCGTCGTCGCTGTCTTCTGCTGTTTCCACCTCTATTCCGCCTGCAAATCAACATCAATTTACATTATCCTAAGTTGGATTACTAGAATAAATGTGTTTACCAGGAATGTCATTTACAACTGGCAGATCCATAACATTTTCGTCAGTTTCTTTATTACCTGTCAATTTCCGGTGGTAATGGTAGAATGTCGGCTACACATTCATCGGACTTCAGATGTTGCAGTGGCTCCTCCAAAGTCTTAAAATGCTGCCGTTTGTCCATTTTGGCACAAACTAAAATTTCGGAGTTTAAAATCTTCCCTGTATCCTTATTTGAGGACAGCAATGTTTTGTTTACCTTTGGATAAAAGATAAATTTCACTTGTTTACACTGTGAAAACATGTTGTGACATTTGACTTCGGAACTGACTACGTTGCCGAATCTGACCCCATTTCTAATTCAATTTATGTGAGGACAGGACAAACTAATAGCATAATTGAAACGAGAAAACTAATAATATTTTTTAATTATACACGCCTAAATCTGATGTCCCAAAATGAGGACTCTGGGCGTTATTGGGTTCAGTAGACGTCTTAACCACTTAATTACCTAAAATTAATCTTATTACATAAAATTAATTTGAAATCTTATGTTAATAACCTAAATTTTTTTATTTTATTTTATTCACAACTTTTAACTTTTTCTTTCCACGAAAGAAAATCTGGATTACTCATCATGTTCATTTAGATAACACCTTAAACTAATTTTAACATTATAAAAGTCATATACGAGGATTGTTGCCCGGATTGTGTGGGATTGTGGGATTGTGTGACCTCACAAAGAAAACGCGTTTTTTTTTTTTGAAAAAACATTTTATTTTTCAATATAGTCTCCTGCTCACTCAACACACTTATTCCAACGATATTCCAAATTAGAAATGCCTTCATTGTAGGTAGATGAATCAAGTCCTCGATATAGCAATTTACAGCAGCGATTACCTCGGAATGAGACGAAAATCTCTTACCGCCGAGCCATTTTTTCAGATTTGGAAATAGATGATAATCGCATTGCAATCGCAGACTTGTGGAAGTTATCCTGATGGAAAAGCACTTTCTTCTTTGCCAAATGAGGCCATTTCTCTTTGATTTTGTCGCTTAATTGTTGCATCAAATTGGCATAATACTGATCATTTATTATTTTCCTCTTTTCTAAGTAGTCAACCAAAATAATTCCATGAGAATCCCAGAACACAGTTTCCAAGACCTTTCCTGCTGACAAAACTGTTTTTGCCTTCTTTGGTGGCGAAGAACTTTTGTGTGTCCATTGTTTGGACTGTTCTTTGGTTTTGGGAGTGTAATGGTGTCACTTGCTTAAGTTTATCCCCAGGTGTCATCGACTGTTATGAAACGGCGAAAAAGCTTCGGATTGCGGCGAAAACGTGCCAAAACGTCGCGAGAAATACTCAAACGAATTAGGTTTTGCACCGTTTTGGCATCCAACGTGCCGAATATTGTTTCATTTTCAATTCTTCAGTTAAAGTTCTGTGTACAGTGTTATTTGAGATACCCACTATGTCTGCTATCTCGCGCACTTTTACTCGACCAAGACTATACGGTGGACTTTTTCAATCATATCCGGGGCTGTAACAGTTTTTGGACTTCCACTTCGAGCTTCATCATTTGTGCTCCACGCTTAAATTCGGTATGCAGTATCTGATGTCCCCAAATGAGGACTCTGGGTGTTATTGGGTTAAGTAGACATCTTAACCACTTAATTACATAAAATAAATTTGAAATCTTATGTTAATAACACAAATTTTGTAAGATATTTTATTTTATTCACATCTTTTAACTTTTTCTTAGTACGAAAGAAAATCTCAATTACTGCTTTTTAAAACATGCCATCATGTTCATTTAGATAACACCTTAAACTAATTTTAACATTATAAAAGTCATATGTATTTTATTTATAAGTCATTTATACAATTCATAAAATCTTATTATGTTATAATTTATTTATGGCTTAGTTTATTTTTTAATATTTACTGGTGTTTTGTTTCATCAAATAATTAAAAAGAAAACATGTGTAATTTATTAATTATATTTGCCAGTTAAATTTCATTTACTATTCTTAGAATGTACCATTTTTTTTATATTTAGCTTTCATACTGAAGATATTGTAAGCTTTCATAATGAAGCTTGTGCAACCATAGGCTTCCACGCTGCCTAAACACGAATGCGTTGGAAGCCTATGAGGATGGATTCCGCGGTGCTGTCGCCACCCCTTGCCCGGCAGGCCACACCGAGAAGTGTGGTGGGGCGCAAACGATCTCCGACTCATTAAACCCGTGGGACGTTTAGGCGTCCATTACACTGACCCTCTTGGCGCTACCGGAGGGATCTTGGTGCCATAGTTCCGGTGGTATTCCTATTAGTATCTTGGACCTCCACTTTGTTTTATTTCGCAGTACACTACAGTTGTGTTTAGTCCCATCTGTGGTCTGCGGCCCGGATCCACACCTCGGAGGCCGACGTCCACATTCGATTGTGGGCTACTCTCAATTTTGTTACTCAGAATGCTAGAGCATAACTGCTGTGTTGCTTCCCAGTTTTCAGTAGACTTCATCATCTTTCCCACCAAGTTGTGTGGAGATAAGACAGCATATTAATTAAAATTCTATTTCATATGATGTACAATGTAAAACTTAAGTTGTGTTTATTTTATCAGAACCCAGACATGGACTTTGACTTTATTCTGGCACGAGCTCAAATTTAATGTAAATAATATGCTTCTTTGAAATTTATTTTAGGTGTTGACTTTTGAATTTTGGAGTGGAGGTATAAATTTAAATTGGAAATTTTTCAAAATTTTTCGTTAATACTAAAGAAAATTAAGCTTTGTTGGTCACAAAATTATTTAAAGATAGCGGGTAAAGTCAAGTCATTTTCGATCTAAATATTTCACCTTGACTACAAAATCTCAAATTTATAAAATAATTAGTTTTCTAGTAATTTTGATTTATTTGGGGAGACGGCAATAAAGTACAAATACGATGGTTGTCTTTTATATTTCGGGATTAGGGAACAAAAAGAAATATTAATCATCGAAAATGGCTTTGTTGTTTTTCAAAATATTTTCCATCAAGTAAGTAAACTTTTGCAAAGTTTCGAAGCATTTTTTCCACTCCGATTGAGATACCTCCCAAACAAGCATTTTGAACACATCAACCGCTTCTTCATGTATTGAAAAACGTTGACCTCGTAATTTATTTTTGATATGGGAATAAAACAAAATAGTTGTGTGCCAAATCGAATTTAAACGTCGTGGACAATGATTTATTTTCGGTGGTTGGTTTTCCTTATTTCTCCGAAGACTTCTTGCAAACAAATGGTGTACCATTCACAATTGACCGTTATATATTGAATCATTGCGATATGTTCAGTTTTTCGAAACAACAGGGCAACCATTTGCTTCGAAGTGATTCGTTTGCGAACAACTTTTGTTAGATTTGGCTCTTCTTGAAAACCTTACCCAGACAACTGCTGTTTATTTTCCGACTCATACGAGTAGATCCACGATTCTTCATCTGAAAACGATGTCATAGATATGTTTTGAAGCGCCACGATCTTATTTTGTGAGTATTTCTTTCAATCACTTGACACGAGTCTCTTTTTTAGCGATTGCCAAATTATGTGGGATCCAAAACGAACCATTTTTTTACGACCAAATAGTTATACAATATTGAATATATACTGATCCCACTAATGCTAAATGATGCTTCAATGTCACGATAAGTCACATGACAATATTGTAGTATGAGTTCACATACAGCATCAATGTTTGCCGGAACAACCGATTTTAGACGATTGTCACGACATACTTCAATGAGTGAACTATTGAATTCCGTAAAGAATCGATACAAACTGGTCCCTGGTGGTGCTTTATCGCCGAAAGGCGAATTAAATTCATCAATGCACTGTTCGTGCAGTAAAAAATATTCGTACGAAAACGTTTACGATTTATTACATTTTTGGCTTAGGTGAATTCAGTTATTATAGCAGCCATAGCTACACAGTTTCTCTAAAACTGATATTGACAAATAAAACTTCAGAAGATCTCAGAGGGGGTGGGGGCTGGGCTAATGAAATGTACGAATCTATTAAATATTTGATCTATGAAGTGGCTTTTGAGGCACTCGGAACATCCGAGTGCTGTAAAAATGCTGAATGGTGGTTAGAAGAGCTGGAACGACGGGTACAGCAGAAGAAACATTTTTATCAAATTTGCAAGCAAGAACCAAAAAGATCGAAATAAAAATGTATAGTATTGTAGATTAGTCAAGAAAGAAGTTACTCCAGCTAAAAATGATAGATGGGAGAAGATATGCGACAATATAAACCGATATATTGGTGGCTCAAGAGTAAGCGCAGCTTGGTAGACCATTACGAGCTTAAAAAAACAACAAAAATAGTTGTAACATCTCTTTGATAAATTGTAACCAGTGGATGAAATATTACCAAGAGTTATTGACAGAAACCCGAACAGGGTATCTAACTAAATGGGCAAACACACGCCGAAGGAAACCTATTCTAAATCACAGAAGCAGAAGTGAATAAAACTCTTCGAATAGAGCTTGTAAAGCATGGGTGGATAGTAAAAAAGAGAATAGAATTAGCTAGCTGCAAGTAAAGAAATGCTGATTAAAAAAAACTAAGTAAAGAAATGCATAGAATGTAATGGCTATATTTTGACAAAGAAACCCTAATGCTATTGGGTGGCCAATTTAAACTAACCTCCTGTACAAATATTCTTTACTCATTAATTTGCCCCAGTTTGAAAATCATCTGGTGTCCACTAGCATATCATGTTTGATTCTTAATAATGAACAAACCGACAGCGACATGGTAAAGGAAGATGGAGAGAATCATATATTGGAATCCGATTACTTCTTTGGAATCCGACTTTCTTTGATTTGCTAAACGTGAATTTTTAATATAAATAAATTATTTCTTTGTATGTCTTTTGAAAATAAATATATATTAAATTGCGAATGCCTTAAAAATCAGATGATATCTCAAAAGATTCCAATTTTTGAAATAAGTTCACTATAAGATGCGCAGTCTAAACTTTCGCAGGCACGAGCTGCTTTAGTATTTTTTGGCACCAATTATTTGTTGTAACATGCTATATTAAATTTCCACTAATGTTTAAAGTCTCATATTGGATGATTTTAGTAATCCTTACTTATGTTTTGGAAATATTATTTTAGGATCATCATCATCATCAAACAGTCCACTGCTGAACATAGGCCTCTCTCAATAATCTCCAATTTTTCCGGCCCTGAGCAGCATGAATCCAGTTGGTCGAGATGCGTGTTACATCACCTGTCCATCTGGTTGGTGGTTTTCTCCGGTTTCTGATGGCTTGTTCTCTGGGTCGCCATTCCATAATTCTTTTGGTCCATTTTTCATGTGGCATTCTTGCCA
>WYDF02030312.1:0-12832 GCA_009867245.2 Adranes taylori
AAACAATAAAAGCCTTTTATAACGGCTGTTTTAGTCTGAGCATATTTCGAGTATTAAAAACTTCTAAACCTTTCAGGTACACCTTGTATATTTTTACGTATTTTGCATACTCCAATCATTCTTTCTAAAACGATACCATTAGGGGTCCAACTTAAATAGTTGTCTCGTTGTACTTTAGACACTGCGTGTATGAAATCTACTATTATCTAAATCAACGATTGAGTCTTGGTACGCTTCTTTGTCGTAACAATCGCTGTGTGGTCCATGCTCCATGCTAATCGGTTGTTACTTTAAGCATAGGCCTAATTGAGAGTTCAGCTAATTAACGTTAAGTAACTAGACTAGATACGTACATATACAATAAATAGATTAACCTTTCCTTTGTGTAATTTATAGTAAACATGTAGTATATAGCGGATAAAAGAAAAAACTGGTTCGGTACATTTATGTTAATTTATAATTATTATTAAGAACCGTAACAGAAGCAGCATATTGCTGATAAGTCTGTTGGTTACACTCGGTAGCGTGCACTATGACAGCTACGACCTGAAAAGACGTCATTAGCGGGCTGTATTGATATTTTTACATGTTTGAGTAGATGTGTTATAAAATTTGTTTTTGAACTCATTTTTCGTGAATTCATAGTTCGTCCGAAATTATGAATCCTAGATCACATTGCTCACATTGCCCTTAGGATTTTAGAGGTTGTCCATTTAAGTAATATTATAAGTTTGGATTATTTTTCCCCAATGTGGAAGACCATACAGTATCGCCTGCATATTGACTAATTTCACATTGGATACTTTTTGACTTGTCACTAAAGTATAGAACGAACAGTAGGCGTCTCAATGCAGATCCCTCCGGAACTCCAATATCAACATTGTACTGGTCAAACAGGCTATCGTTGACTATCACTCTAAATGTTTTGGCTTTTTAATGACTAAATGAATAAATTATGGATGACATTACGAACACTAAATTCAAAGTAAATCGTAATTATAAAAAGTTTAAGTGAGTTAGTTATTTGGAATACCGCATATTGACGTGTAGGAAGTTCAAATTGGCTTAAAAACTTCATTTAATTGAATTAAGATATAACTGCATTTGATTTCATAAGATCTTTTTAATAATATAGGCATACTATCATACATACGCAAAATGCATATAAAAGATTTTCAAATTGGCTTGCTAGCGAAGGTGGGTACACTTAGCAGAGCGTTGGTTTTCATCAACGAATGCAATGATCCGAGGTGAAAGCAGAGGGTACTGATGTAAGTTCCTATGTCAGAAATATGCATTTACACTTACCTTTCATTTGTTAAGCCAATTTGAACTTCCTAAACGTCAATATGCAGTTTTCGAAGTAATAAACTCAACAAGTAGTTATACTTCTTAAAAGTAATACCATTTATATTATACTCTTAATTATAAAAATTTTACTTTTTTAAATTTACTTTGTAGCCCAAAGATGAAATTGTCCACGAACAATTCTCGGAAGAAATTCCACCACCAGTTCCTGTTACACAAAATGATATTATTGAAATTGAAAACGTACGTAGTATATTTCCAATTGCAATTTTTAATAACTTTTTCAATTTCATTATTTTTTTTCAAACTTTGTGCTATCTTGTATACGATTTAAATTGTATCTTCAATTTCAAAATGAAATAAATTGCCATAACATATTAATATCCACTCATACTTAAAATTGTAAAACTTATATTTTTAATATAACTTATTTGATATAAAAGAATTTTTCCTGAAGTCCACTAACTATTTTACAGAAAATAAAATGAAATTAATTTAAATTTATACAGAAATTTGAAGCTGGCCCTGAATATGCCGATCAAGTATTAATAGCCACACCAGTACAGGACACACCATCGCCACAAAAACTGCTTGAGGATGTAAAGCAAACAGAACTCGTCACGTCACCAACTGCTGAACTTCAACCATCACCCATACCGACGCCTATTGAACAACACATCACACAGGACTTTGTTGTATCTCCTATTGAAGCTACACTTCAATCTATTCCTATTGGAGCAACAGAAGAAGCGATACAAGCTGCTAGCACTGAAGAGTTATTACCATTGCCAGGTAACGAGATAAGTATAGGAATGTTCTTTGTAACTTTGTTCTTAACATCATGCGCGAGTTTATAAGTTCCAAACGCGAAACAAAATTCTACTGAAGGACACCTTATAGAATGGTTTACTAAATCGTTTAATTATTGAAGAATAATAAATTGGATTTAGTATATCATCACAATAATATTCTAATTTCAAATTACTAAGCTCCTACATGAAACACATTTTTCACCTGTAAGCATGTTAACTTGAACGCACAACATTCGACATATAAATATCTAATAAAAATATAATTCACAGTTCAAATATTTGCACAGTCTAACCTCTAACCAAGTGTTACACAAATAAATTTCATATTTAGTTTTTATGTTTGCTTTTATGCAGAAATTAGAGCGATTTGAGAGAATGCCAACACACCGCACTTAGCTAGCTTAAAGACTAGAGGCTTCAAGTACAAAAGCGACATTCAGAGTGCGCAAATTAACCACATTTAATATGATTAATATAATCATATTATGATATTAACAGACAATGTACCTGTTGAAAATATCCGTTATTAAAGCCGCCAACATCTATTGCAACTATTTAACTAAAAATGCACTATTTATGTAAATATTTAAGAAAGTTCTATAATTTTAAAGTACCATTGAGAAAATCAGGGCAAATTTCACTTTTTAGAAACACCGTTCGAGCAGGAACCTGAAACGTCTGATATTCCGAGTGATCAAGCTACCGCAGATATAAAGACTGCTGCAATTGCAGCCGTAACCGCGGGTTTGGCAACAGCTGCTGCGATTAAAGTTGCAGATGATAATAAACCTCAAAAGAAAGTGGAAGCCAAATCTAAGACTGCTGCCGCGAAAAAAACTGTCGGAGTTACAAAGTCATCCGCTACTGATAAGCAATCAACTGTTACTTCTAAGACCGGAAGCAAAGCTTCAGGTGGTAAGTCAGTTATTTGTTGATAATAATTTAAAAAAAAATAGAATATATTAATTTCTAACTGAATTGGATTCAGGTTGTAGTCACATTTCATACTACATTAAATTATTCTTGCTGGTTTCCTGAACCAAGATCCAATGTTGTAAATTCGCGTTCATGGTAATTTAGACCGGAAAGATATGTGAATAAAAGGTTTATTTAGCAACTTATTTCATTTGAAAATGTAAAAGCTTACAGATAAATTACTAGACAATAATCATTTTGAGCTCATTTAATACACAGTCTGTAAAGTTCTAAGTTTTGTTCGTTTAGTCCTTAGCTACAAATATAGTAACAAGATTATTTTGTGTGGTTGATTATTTCTTTTATTTGATGATTGGTCCATCTAGCTTATGGAATTAAGCATTGTGTCGTTGACATTTCAAGTCTTACTATTATTACCAAGAGAATTTTCCAATTTGTTTTATTCATTATTAAATGGCTATTTCTATTTTAAAGTTCTTCCAACTAAACCACAAACAACTAAGCCGGCAACAAAGCCTGCCACAACAGCAAGAACATTATCATCAACAGCTTCAACCACATCAAAGACTTCATCAGCCAAGGCAACAGCTCCGTCGGCTGCTACAGGCGCAAAAACATTAACTGCTGCGAGTAAATCAAGCGTTCCTAAAACGTCTGTATCAAAAACCGAAACGAAGAAACCGATACTTAATGGCACTGCAACAGAAGCGAAAACAAACGGCATTGCTGCAAAAACTGCTGGAAAATTGTTGACATCTAAGGTACGTTTCTCGTGTATGAATTTTTGTATTTTTATAAATTTGAAATTATTACGATAACAATTAAACTGAAGTAAAGCCTTATAAGCTCAGAATTTCATTAGCATATTGTAGAACAAAAGTCAAGTCCCATGGAAAGATTACCGATTATGACATAAAAACTATTTTATCTTTTTACACTTATAATAATAATATTTTTCTACTAAAATTATTATCTTTTTTATTCTTAATTATCAAATTAATTACAATATTAAATGTCATATAGCCTTCATCAGCTAGTACAGGCACAAAAAAAGCAACAAGTGTGAGCACTACATCTAAACTGAGCAGTAGCAGACCTGCTACAGCACCTAGCTCGGGAGCTGTTAAACCAACGACTCTTGGAGCTCCCAAACCAGCTGCAAAGCGAGCTCCTATTCCAAGTAAACCAACAGACAACGCTACTAGCAAAGCTAACACTACATCTAAGGTAAGATTTTTAAGGTGAAATTTTATATAATTTTTTTACGATTTAAGGTGAGAATAAGAAGAATATATTAAGTCAACTTTAAATTTTCTAGTAAAGATCGTTATCATACAGGGGTGCCCACCACACCGTAGACTGCGGTCGACCACAAGGTCTCTAAATATCGCCCGTGAAGTTGGGTAAACATTAACACAGAGCTAAGCATAAAAGACATCAATTCGGAAGTACATTTCAAGAAAATGCAGATGCTCTCCTACACGTTAACAAAAAAAAAAAATAGTCGCCCCAACATTAAAAAAGTTTGGGCAGCCCTATTACAGTAATAGTTGACAGAGAGCACTGTTAAATTTAGTTCAAGTTAGCAAATCTATACGATATAATAAGTTAGTTATTTTATTTATATGCATTTAAAAAGGTACAAAAAAGTTAAAAGTGTTCATAATATTTATTAATTCAAATAATCGTACGAATAAAGAATAATCAATAACCAAGTTTTTGTGGCCATTGTTTTTGTGGCATTACTAACCCACATTTTTTATCTTACACTAAAATCTGCAGATTGTAACAGAAATGATAGTAATTTAAAAAAATTGATCGTCTATTTAAGAATAACATTTTTTTGTTTATTCTAATAGACTTTACCTGTGACTGCTCCAAAAGCACGCTCCACCGCAACTACGCCAACTTCAAAAGCACCTACTGGTTTAAAGAATACAGCTAGACCTGGACCAGATACGGCAAAACTCAACAAAGACGCTGTGAATAAATTGACCGCGTCACGTACAGCCGCTGCGAAAACTAGTGTTACGACAAAAATTGAGCCAAAAGTAATATATTTTATTGTTCATACTTCATTTTAGAATTAATGAGGATAAAAATAAAACTTTATTTAAAAGTGTGCCAGTTTTGTGAATCTAAGAACTTTCAGTTTTTATAGCGCGAAAATAATTTTAGAACTAAATGAAAAATTTCCACATACTTTTAGTAAGACACTTAAATATTTAGTGATTTAGAAAATATAGTTCTTAAACATATCTCGTAATGCCTATCCTATTATGACGAACTTATCTACATTCGAGATCGTTGTAAAACCTTGATCAAATTATGCTTTTTATTAATCCAAAAGTTTTGAAAATTTATTAATACTTGGAAAATTATAAATGCTGTTCCAAACAATATATTTCTGAATAAAGTAATTGTAAGTAATGGTTAAGAAGGTGGCAAAAATTTAGAACATCTCGACGAATAAAGATATATTATTGGAATTTACTGTGATGTAGCGTAGCGAAAGTGTTTAAATGCGTACCACATCATAGGTTTTTAAGCAAGTTATATCAATTTGGATGTGAGAATTACATCAAAAACATTCCATATTGGGGTTCTCTGACCATTCTTCTTACTTATTTGGAGACATTGCTACTTTTTAGCAGGATGTTTAGTAACCGTAGATAATGCAATTATACTCGTCGCACATACTGTGGATAAGAATACTAAAGAGCAATACAAGCTATATTAGAAAAAAATTGAGAATAGTTCTTTGACAAATCCTTTCCACTTGGAAAAACCAAAATTAATGGCATTCCATATTCCGATTTCAAAATGTAATAAGGAATGGTAAATCATCTATGTAAATATCATACTGGATTATTGGTTAATGTATACGCTTTAGAAATACATTATGATCCCGCGGCCCGCACATGTTTTTATATTAACCTAGGATACGATTAATTTTAAGTTACAGGTCAAAGACAAACTTGTAGATTATAGCTTTTAAACTTTAAAATTAAAAACTTGAATTTTTGAATTTTAATTTTCAATGAAAAATACGTTTAGATTTCCGCACGATCGAACACGACAAAACCATCGACGACGAAGACCTCAAACACTACTTCCACTTCAGCAACAAAAAAACCCGTTAACGGATTACCTGCTACCAAAAAATCGACAACCAACAAAACTCCACCGCCGAATTCCGTTCAATCGAAGGAAAACGCTGTCAAAAGACCAACTAAACCAACAGCAACACCCACTGCTAACGGCCCATCAGTGCCTCTATTGACCAATGGTACGAATAATGCTCTTGATGAACAGTTACTAAAATCGATCGAACAACAACCTCTTATATATGGCGAATTGACCAAAGATTTGTCTCCGCCACCTGTCGTCGTTGACAATGCCTTATTGGTCGACATTTCTTCCGGACAGACAATGACAGACTGAATGCCGTGTATCCCCAACTAATAATGTTTTACAATATTATATTAATAGAGGTGTTTTGAATTCAAATCACTGCATAGGTATTTTAATTATTTGATGCTAAGTTAAAGTAGAATTGGTTATCTAAAGTGAAAGAGATAATATAAAGAATACAAAAATTAGTATATCAATTTTATTACGCTAGATACTTTTTTAATGCTCTAAAGTTAATTCAATTCCCTGAGAAGGTTTTAAGTGCATTAATTTCCAGTTTGCAGTATTTTATTGCAAAATTCCACTGCAATAACTAGAAATTGCAATGGCAATTTGGAGAGTACCATGTAGTCTATTATTTATAAAATAATTAATTGACTGAAATTATTTACGGGACGATCTCCTGCGGTCTCCTATATGTCTTTCAATAGGAATACATTGTTTGGTATGCCAAGAGGTTTGTTTCGATTATCCATCTATGTGAATATTTCTACTGAAGACGTCCGTAATTGGCGTTCAGAGCAGTGTTCATATAATATTGAACTCGGGAAGTGCAAGTTCAGACAATGGATTTTATGCTCACAAGTTCTTAATATGTTCACTGGTGACTAGAATAGAGAATTGTTTTGTTTTGAATTTGAGAATTGAATTGTTTTGAATAGAGAAATGATGGGTCTAGTGTAAGTTTTGCATGTGGAATCGTCCTCGAAGATATGTCCTCTAGATAGGAAAGGTTATCTTGTTTTCAGGAGAGGTTATCTTGTTAATCGGGAAACGGTGCGATTAATGTCTGAAAGTAAGTTGTCTCATTCGATGACAACTTATTAATGTTTAATAAACACTATTCACCTCGTGTGGATCAATTCACCTCGGATTCGTAAAGCTCTCTTTTTTAAAATCTATTATAGGTACATTAGTAATTGTATATGTATTCTTTATGTTATTAGTGGAGAATATGAGTTTTTATCATTTAACTAACCAACGCAATGAATCGAATTTAAATCGCCTTGAGTAATACATAATATTTATATTATATATTGGAAAACTTATATCGAATTAACTATATACAATATTATACTGAAACAATATTCAAATTTTATGTTTTTTGTTAGTTTTATTTTTGACCTTTTTTGATAATGAAATATAAAAAATGTATTCACTTAATCATACATTCAATTACTTAAGATGTTACGTAGGTTTTGTTTTCCAAGAAAAAATGTTATATGCCTGAATATGATTAGAGCTGTGGATTTATTACCTAATTTGATTACTGTATGAATTATATGACTGATTTCTTTTGCTAACTATAATATATGTGGTGTGGAATCTATGGATATTTACCCTGCTTAATAATTAATATTATTGAAGAAAAAACAAAAAAAAAAAGAACATGTATACTTCCTTGTCGACTTTTCTCCCAATTTAATTAATAGTTATCATATTTTCTACTCTTATTATACTTTTTTACATACGATAAAAATGCTATTTAATCATTAATAGATATATGTATTTGTAATTTATTTAGATTTTTTATGAAATGAATTAAATATAAGTATATTATTATTATCAAAGCTTGAAGCAAATACAAAGTGCTTAAATAATGCTTATATAATTGCACGTTTATTTGTAAATATTAATATTTAACTCGTTTCTTTTAGAAATTGTTGCGATTTTTTGAGTATCTTCATATTTTAAAATTGGGTGCTATACGATTTCAGCTATGCTTCAGTTAAACGTCATTGTCTGTTCGCTCCGTGCATTATGTGTAGTAAATGTTTACAAAATATATTTATATACAAATACAAACGCAGCTGATACTTTTGACAAAATTAATTACCTTCAAAACAAATATTATTTATTAATTATTGATGTAACGTGCTCCGTTATAATATATATTCTCCGGGAATGCAATAAATCATTTTTGTAATCAGTTTCGGTCATCGTTAAGCTTTGTAGGTCAAAAGCATGTCGATAGGCCAGCATTACCCATATGAATATTATCTGAGAATCTCAAGGCTACTTTTTCATTGCTGTAAGATCTGTTGGAGCCGTACTTCGAAAATTACATAAGAGACGCACGAACTGACAAACGTAACATAGTTTGTGTCATTTTATCACAAGTAATCTCAATATTGTCAGTTTGAAGTCATTGTTAGTTTCAGAAGTCCTTTATCAATTTCTGTTATTTATTTTCTCAATCTAATGTTTCTTATAGCCCCTCCAAATAACAGAAGAATTTGTCAAAACATACGAAGATTATTTCAGATTTTTGGTAGTTGTGTCAAATATCTTTGTGCGAATGTCTCGTGCCGTATAAGATGGATTTCTTGAGATAAATGGTTTATAATGAATTATTCTGCAAAACTTTCGATAACCCAACTTCATCCCACATTAAACAATCTTTTCAGCGTTTGAAGGTATTTGTGCAGAATGACCCGTAATAATCAGTTCTTGTTCGGTAATATCATTGACGAATAAGTTTCGCCGCAAGCTTTATGCTTTCTTCGAGAAGGTTACTTCTTTATCGACAACCTAATAGAATTAAGAGCCGACATAAATATGAGAAAATTATCATAATAGTTTGATCCCCAATCTCCCTCCATATTTTCCCGATAACTTGAAACATATGTTCATTTTTACGATAAAATATGCTGAGAAGATGTAAAACGCAATATGTCTCATATACTTGTAATAATTATTATCAAAATTTCTATAATTGTAAGAATTATTATCCCAGGTTTTTATAATAAATTGTTTGAGCTTATTGTTTATTGATTGTTTATTTGAAGGTTATTAATTTTTAATGAAAAAAAGTAATATTTATTCTCATCCAGAATATATATTAAGGCAATCCTAAATCAAGATTAAAAAAATTAATGATTTAAACACATTAATTTATTAATGTTTAATTATAATTGAATGAGGTGTAGTTCAAGTGAGTGTAGCATTCGAATGTAGAACAAATATTAAATTAATCGAATTTTATGAATGAAACATTCTATTCATTAATTATTCTACTATAACAACAATGAATTGCAAACATTTTATGCAAAGATTGATAAATTGGAACTTACTGCTTAGTAATTAATGAAGTTGAGTGTTTCCAATGAATAGATGTTACTTAATGATAATATTGAATGAAAAAAATTAATTAACTACTTAATAGTGCCCATTCAAATTTTTGTTTTGCTTAGCGCTTTTTTATATGTGTAAACTATAACAGCAAAATATTTTATTCTATACTGTAGTTTAACGCAATATTTTAATATTTTATTAATAATAATGTTCTTGTTTTAAGTATTTTCTCGACGTTTCATGATCTTATCTTCTTATCCTGTGTTTTGAATTTAAAAATTTTATCACTGTTTCTTTACGTCATTTACAACATTTTATACATAGTAGTATTTGTTTTATTTATTGGAGCACAAATAAAATTTATAAAAAGTATGTCTTTCTTTTTAAGACATAGCCTTTCGTGAAATTCAAACTGATTGAGAAATTCCAAAATCATTACGTAATTTTCAACAGAACTCTTTTTTGTACCAACAGAGAAGCATTGGTAAAATAAATTTCAGTATCATGTACTTTTCTTTTCCTGCCATCTGAGTCAAGAAGCATATAAGTCAAGCAGTTATCGAAAATATTGGTCTTATCAGGAACACGAATAAAGAGGACCGACCTGTTCACAAGTAAAGTAAAATAAACACGTTTATTGGCATAATCGTATTGCAATAACAAACAAATTCCAATTATACATTCTTTCATTTGTATAATCACATTTTTACTTAGCCTACCCATATAAAAATGTGATTACACTGATGAAACGTGCTTCCTTCGACATTCCTTCCTTTTTGAATTCATTGATATTTTTTTTCTCATTACAAATCAATGAATTACAATTGCAAATATATATCCCTTTACCTTCCAGCTCAAGCAGATCCTTTCATTTTCCGCTATTATACTTTTCTCCATCCTTTTCTGTCACATTCTTTTATCCAGTGTTCATACCACTGTTTTCTTCCCACGTGGTTGATACATGCTCTCGCTCTTCTTCATCGAATACTTTTCTTATTTCCATATTTAAATATACAATTAACTTTATCGTTTTATGTGTTTCTCAGACAATAAATATTCGGCATTCTTCTCTATTTTTATATTTTCTTATACTTCTATGTACATCATCAAAGACTCAGTTACTCTCACTCTCTCCCGTCCATATTTTTTTCTTTCCAAACCCGTCTTCTCGTGACTATCCGAATCTCTCATATGCTCACTTTTATCCATATATAACTCATAAATACCTCCTACCTTCTTATCTTTCTCCTAGCATTGCTAGCATATGCTCACTCTTCAAGTATACTTCATACGTCTGTGCATTTAAAATTATTCTGTCCTTAGGAAGCTTACTGAGCGATGCTTTAAATGACATAACTATTTTAATGTTGTAAGTTTACTAAAGACAACAACATATAAAAGATTAAATAACGTGCGAAGTACGCCTTTATTGCATAATGATATCTGTGAGTTTTATGCTTATAGAATATTAACCTAATCAAACTGAATGTTGAATTGTATGATTGAAAGGTAAGTTAAAAGTTATAAAGTACTATGATCAACATTTCAGAGATCTGCCTTTGACTCATATAGTATATAATAAAAGTTCTGACTTTACTGTATAAAAGCTGGGACGGCGGTGCCTACAGCTCACAAATGTATGTTAGCTGCAATATATGTAATTTTTAATATTATTTCTTTTTGAATGTAATTGCTTCTGTGTGATGTAAAATGTTATTTTTATATATTACTGTTCTTGAGGTGCCAGTGTATTCTCTAATAATGCAACTCAGAAGTTTTGACTAACTCAAAGATGATATAACAAAAAAAAACAAACATCGCAATATTGTATTAAAATGTTATACAATAATATATTTCAGTAAAAGTACAACTGTGAATTTATGATACTAACAGTTCCGGTATAAACCTCTTAATACGATCGAGGAACGTGTTTTTCGTATTTTTGTTATTAGACGGACAGCCATACTCACAGCTGCAAATTGAGGGTACGGATATATTTCCTACAAATTTATGGCCATCGTCACAAGTTAACACGACATTAATGGATGAATATTTTGTGGCACTGCAGCATGAACACATCGATTCATATAAATTACTTCCTAAAAAAATATTTAAATTAGAAGAAAACCGAAGAAGAAAAAAATTCAAATATTTTAATACAATTCAAGTACAATAATTTCAACATAACGTATCCGTAAACAGGTTTTGCGACGATAGGGAACGCCATGGCGGAGAACTCATCAAGGTGTTTTGTCCTCAAAGTAGGGTGATGAGTAGGGTGACTCAGAGTAGGGTGACTTACTCTGAGTCTTTAGACTCAGAGTAAGTCAACTTCACAGTATTTTAATTTCGAAAGTGCAATTTGAAGACGCAATCCCTGTTTATAACCACTACACGTGGGTTTTTAAAAGCATGTTGGGTCCTATTCGAAATGAATCTTTGATCTCGCGGCAAATTAAGCTTTGAAACGTGGGCTGCACAAAACATTAATGGTACATAAACATTTAGATTAAAAAATTACCTTTATTATAATAAGTAAGAGATTCACAAGTGCCTTTGCATTCAGTTAATCCTCGAATTTCTTCCTTGTTTACGCAATTGCCATGTCCTGGCTTATCCATTTGTATGAGTGCAAATGTTAACGAAGACTCTATATCAATCGGCACACAATTACCTGAAACAACGGAATATTCGTTAATAAAACATAAAAATTGAGATGAAAAAATATTTATATGACAAAAGTTATCGACGCTAATGTTTTACATTATAGATATAATCCATATCGGTTACATGTTTATTAGCTGACGCCGTAGCGATGTGAATAAGATACATGACTTCTACCGCAGAGTCCCGGTTCAATCCCCAGCGTAAACAATGGTTCGCGTTGTTGATCGAAACGAGGTCATAGGAGGAAGGCAACTATAATTTATCATGCACATCTATAGGGGTAGATGTAAAACTTCGGCCCAGTGTGTGCGGGTTGGCACGCACTATAAAGATCTCTTTACGTTTTAATCAATAAAGGTTGGTAAAGACGAAATAATCTGATACAGTACCTATCAGCGTACGCGGGAGAAATAGGCCCACTATAAATAAATATATTAAAACATGTTTATTAGAATTAATAAAATGTTGCAGACGTCGTAGCGATGTGGTTAAGATGCCTGACTGCCGCCGCAGACTCCCGGGTTCGATCCCCAGCGCAAGCTAGCGTTGTTGATCGAATCTAGGCAACTCACGTAACGAGGTCGGTAATTATAGGAGAAAGGTAACTATAATTTATCATG
>WYDF02030323.1:0-12832 GCA_009867245.2 Adranes taylori
AAAGATTAAACACGTAACAGTATATATATATATATATATATATATATATATATATATATAATGAAAAGTTAATAATCAATTAAGTTGCTACAATAAGTCGTTTACTCTTCTTGGCTAATTCTGGCAGGTCAGAATACGCAACATTTGTGATGGTGAATTTTAAAAATATTGGGTATAGTGAGTATAGTGATTCCCACTCTTACAAATTATAGGTATTTGGATCGAATTATGTTTATTACAATGCACTTCGTTTTAATATTTACTTCAATTTATATACTTCAGAATAAAGTTATAGTTTTACTGAGGCAGAACATACGAAATTATAATTCGCTAGTGATAACTATTAGCCAAAAAGAGCCACTAAATCAGGGAAGCATTGGACTTACCATTAGTGTGGCTTACAAGAACTTTACTGATTTGATTACACTAGGCCAGCGTAAATTTAACAAGCTCTACGCACCCCTAAAAAGAACGAACACTCCTTCGTGATGTGTGGCTTGATAACATAAAAGAAAGTGGTTTAAACATGATAAAACTTACTCGTAATGGTTTAAGAAATGCATACATATAATTAAATACAACATTTGTTCATACAAATAAATAACGTTATGTAAAATACTAAAATCAAATGTTAGTTATGCTCAAACGTTGCATAACAATAATTCACTCAAAATGACGTTTATAAATTACAAATTTACTTCTCAAATAATTATTAATTAAATTTACTTACGGTTTCTGTTGTGGATTTTATAATTATGATTATTTGCACGCACAGTGATCTTCTTTATTCATTTAGATTTATTTTAATTTACCTCGATGAATAAACTTATTACTAAATAATTTTAATCTACTGTATACGTAAAAAGCATACTTAAAAGAATTATATAATTTATTATCAAATACTGAATACTAAATATTGCAAGGCCTCATTGACTAATTATTGCCCGTTACTGAAGTCGACATTTCAATTTTAATCATGGCTTTAAATGAATTGATTATTATTTTTTTAAAATTAATTTACAATTATATTTTTACGGAGCTGTCAATTATATTTTTACTGTCAAGAGTACCTACGGCTCATTCTTAATGTCTTTTTGCATACGTTCCACATGTCTTTGTATTCATTTTCATACATTCATTTCCTAGCTGGCTGGCCAGAATACTTGTGTGTTCTCCCCCCATTAGTAGGTCTTTGCTTCGTGCATAAATCTCTGTGTAAAAGAATTGATTTAAAACTTAATTATACACCTACGGTATAATCAATAATGCCATAAGGTATAACCAAAAATCCATAGGGTATAATCAATAATCAATAATTATTTTTGCATTTCGATCGCAAAACTGATTTATGGTAAGTTTCCCAGTGGGTGTTTTACCCTTTTCAGGCTGCTTAAACCGCTACACGTTTTAGTCTAGTAATTTTGTATTGTCTGTATTATTTATAAGTATCAAATGCCCGATCTTTCTAATACCAAACTAAATAGGAACGAGAAGAAAGTGCCTCGTTGCGATATATTAATTAATTTTTTTTTGTTGTACTTCCGCATTTTATTCTTATAGCTACAAAAGCTTTTAGATATCCCTTAACCACCATTAGATTAAACTACAAGAATATTATAATCAAAGCATTTGCATTACGTAATAATTTATTACTTGTATAAAACAGGAATAGAAGTAGAACTAAAAATCTTTTATAACTGAAAATAGGAATTTTTATTACGTACTGCATTAAGCAAAAGACTGATCTATTTAGTTTTGACCATTTTATTTTATAATGCATTTATTAAATTCAAATAGGTTAATAGTTGTTTTGGGGTAATAATTGATTAGCATAGAAATGCGTAGATTAGCATTGCATGCTTTTGGATTTAATATGTTGAAGTTTTCAGTAATATTTCTGTTTAAAATGTTGCAATAAAAAGCATTACGTTATTTACAGATTTAGTGGAAGGAGTCATCAAAGTTTAAACAGTTATTTTATTTAAAATTTAGATTATGTTGAATAAAGAAATAGAAACAATAGGGTGTAGTATATTTGTGATGAGTTAAAAGCACTCCCTAAATTTAATTTGCACCCGCCAGAGACATCACATTTATTAAGCTGCATAAGCACTGTCTCGTATATTTCATGAAATGAAAAACCTTTACGCTCGTGCCTGCTATTATTCAGCTACAAACGCGTGATGATGTGTATATTTACGGACCACAAGATAAGTTATAATGTTATAAGCCAATAGCTTTGAAAGTATTAAATTTGGACACCTAGTGTTTGGTATTATTGTAAAAAGATTCAAAAAGGCAATAAAATACATGAAAATATATAGTGTGTATTCAATTATAGACATTGGCAAAATTGAGCTTCCTTCATGTGACAACGTGACTCCCAATCGCGAAGCTGCTAATGGGGAGCCTTACCGATACTCACTAATGTCACAAATAAATATATTAATACTACAGAATCTATCTATCCTCCGAAACGTGTCTCCGGCGCCAGATCAGTTTAACGTGAGACCGCACGCTGGAGCTGATGTTGGTGTCCCTCCGGTCCTCAGTGCTTTAGTAGGGGAACAGGTAGCTTCTAGTCTTATGAATGCCCCAGGTGTTTGAGATCTTGCGGGCAGCTTGAATGAACTAAACTACTAATGAGTGAAACAGCATTAGTGGTTTAACAAAACCGTCTACTGTTCTCTATAGACCATACAAGCAAAGAAAGAAATACAAATGTACAATTAAATGTCAAATACGTGAAAGGGCAAAAATAAACAGTAACGCACTGATAGCAGTAAGCAAACATTAAATCAAATACGTAAACATAATCTAGCAATAAATTAAAAAGCGTTGAACATAAAACTTGCGGTGATATGATAATGACTCAATAATTATGCGGGAGCATCTAAGAGCGGGTTATCATACAACAAGGGGGTTTACTTTAGCAAAATAAATGACAAGGACAGGAATACTAGGAACCAATATAACCTACGTAACACCGCGTCGAACAAGTTAGTGCTACTTTTGTCGAGTGGCTAAATCTAACCCGGACGGTCAGGATTAGGCACGTCAGCGTGTAGAATAGAAAGCAAATGACTACAACCCGCATAACAAGACAATTTTACTGTGGGCGAGTGAATGAGACCAACACGTAGCTTAGTATCATACACACCACCGAGGGGTATAGAAAGGATGTTGCTAAGACCTATGTAACACCGCGTCGAACAGCTCAGTGTTACTTGGTTGAGTGATTGAGACCAACCTTGTTAAGTAAACGGTGGAGTCATACACTCTAGCAGTATAGGAAGTAGGTGAGGTAGAAGGAGAAACAAAACTATATGAAGCACATGCAATAAAACAGAATCGCGATATAACGAAAATGCTTACCAACCACTTACTCATCCGGCGGTGGTTGCTAACCATCCCTGCTGCTAACATCTCGGCTTGGTTGGTCGTAGGTTTGCGGGGCTGCTGCTGCTGGTTCTTCGAATTCATGAAATGAGCTAAAATATTCTATATTCTATATAACACAGCGGTATATATATATATATATATATATATATATATATATAGGCGTGAGGTTTCACAGAACTTCATTCTCTGTGATACGGTCACTATAGAGTCACTCACTCGATCATTTTTTTTGCTGGTACCGTACGATTATAGCCAAGCCGTAAAAGACTCAAGTACCATTCTCTTACTTATCAATCCTATATGCGTTCATATAACATAACAGTATCAACAACGAATAATAACTTATAATTAAGGGATATATATCTCAGTGCTTGTAATGGAAATGTTGTACAGGCTCGTATAATAACTCGCGACATAATTACATAGACTATATCTATAAAAATCACTCTTATATTATTTAAATTCACACACAATAATATTAAACCGAGAAACAATAATCAAATACAAAATGCGTAAATCAGGCACGCTACACGAAGCTGACCACACACCATATTTACAAACGTCACCTCATAAGCTCACACGTATAGACCATTATAAACCACCGTATAACAAGCTTTAGGAATAAAAAATAATTTCTATTAGTTGTTTTCTAACATTATTTTCATTACTAAAATTTCATACGTAGTTGTGATACCGCTCCTCCAGCAATAGCTAGTAAATACGTATTCTAATAACAACAGTCTTTTTTACTCCTAAAGTATTGTTCTGCATTTTTAACTCACACATATATTTTACTTATGCAAATGTACGTCTTTTCTCGAATGAGATTTACATAGTTTAATGCATATATTAAAAAAACTTCAACAATTTTCTTAGAGATGAAATCATTCATACTTTTAATTGCTATAGCTGCTACAAGAAATATATAAACCTAATGCTTACAATGCGTATTATATATATATATATATATATATATATATATGTATATATATAGTTTATTCTCTAGTCCGCATATAATAAGTTGCCGTAGATATTTATTATTTTAAATGATTTTGTTACTTACAATCACATACAGTCACGAATCACAATCACCGGTACTTAGTAGTTAAATAATTATTTTTAAATGTAATAAATTTTTCGACTTTATTTTAGAATATAACTTAGCCTTGCGTTTTATCTCTCTTGTTAAACTATATTCTAATTAAGTTATCAAATTAGATTCAAACATTTAATTTTTTTTAAATATTAATACAATACCAAAATAAAAGTGTTTAAAAAGCCGTTACTCGGCTACGGAATTATAATTATCTATTAAAATTTAGATGTATAAGGAAACCCTATCCCTTTAAAAAGTAGTATTAACTTTCTACCTCTTGGCAACCTATTATTGTTAATGTAATCCATGTTTGTTTTATAACAAACTTCTCGAAATTCGATAATCTTCTAATGTTCGACCTATTTCGTTAGTTAATAAATACACTCAGTCAATAAATTTTTGCATAAGATCCGTATAATATTTTCTAGTAAGTTTTTTTCAAAATATCAATAATTGTAATTTTTGAGCTTTTCGCGGACGGTTAGTACCAAATGTGTTTTTATTTTTTTCTGTTTACCTCTGTTTTTCCTTCTCAAGAGGCAAGGCTTGGCTATGACAGAAAGAGCCTTGCCGTTAAAGATTGCTATGTGACGTGCCCAATGGGTTTGTGTTTTGCTCTTTAATTTAAGGTTTACGTATTCATTGTTTTGGGTGACATATCTGTACCGAGATCCTGAACCTCCTCTCTTTCGTGTTCTTTTAGCATTTTGATCAGTTGTGCTTTCCTGCTTGCTGCAAGTTCATCCATTGCTCGCTGAATTAGCTTGCTGCATTAAAGACATCTGTAGATAGCATTACAGATGTCTTTAATGCATCGTCAATTTCGCTGTTTCTGAAGTACCACGGCGCGTCGAGTCCTTTCCTCATGATTTTGTTTTGCGCTATGGTTGGCCTATCTTTAGATTTTTGTGGCTCTTTCGTTCATAATTCACAACCATAGAGTAGTTGGGATCTTAAGATGGTGTTTAGGATTTTGTTCCTGGCTTTGATAGAAAGGTTAGACTCATGGTTGAGGATGCTGTAGAATTTGAATACAGTTTTTTTTCCAACGGACTCTCTACTTTCACATCTAGTTTGTTGTCGAATTTACGTCCCAGATATTGGGCCCTGCTTTTAATTCTAACTTTCGTCCTTGGAAATTTGCTGGGGTGTTGATCTTCTTCCTTTTGACTACTTTGATAGTTTTCGAGTTTTCTGATTTGATCAGAATTTTCATGATTTTGCAGAAAATTTAGTTGCAGATTAGCCGTCTTTCTGGAGTTTTTTGCTATGGTGTGTAGTGACATTCGCAGTATTGTCGCACTTCGAATTGTAAAACTTTAGTGCTTTTTCATCACTAAAAGGCGGCATATTGCTGATGAAGATATTGCCGTTCTTCTTGATGATTTTGCCGAACCAACTTTTATCTGAAATGTTCTATTTGTTATGAATGCTTGGATGCCTTTGATCAGTTTTATTGGAAACTTGTACTCCCACATCTTAAAAATGAGAGTTGACCAAGTCCTTCCACACTTGGTCAAATGATTCTTCCACATCCATTAGCGCTATGACGATGTGATTTTCTTCTCTTTAGTTTGGTGCAATTTTTTCCTAATTTGCGGTTTTTGCGGCGCACTTGCTACCAAAGCCAAGATCTTGTGGTAGAAATATGTTATTATTTTCAGCAAATTCTTGAATCCATTTTTAAGTACAACTTCAGGCATTGTAGCCAGACATCCTACAGCGTCGCTTTTTTCAACTTTGTTGAGAGTGACTGAATATAATGATTTTGTTTCTTATTGTCGCATACAAACTGTACGCAATGTATTAATTTCTTTCTGCTATTTTTGAACAGATATTTTTTATTTTTTCGTTATTATTAGGTTGATGAAGTTAATATCAATTTGACAAGAAGTCAATTATATGATCTTTGTAAATAATCTTAGAAACGCTCGGTTACCTTATGTTGAAAGAATAGTTAGATGTATGTGAAGATTACATAGTCTTAACTTAAAAAAGAGTTGACCTTATGTTGAAAAACAATAGATAGACTTATGCGAAAGAATAGTCAGACTCTAAAGGAAACATACAGTAAGTTTCTAGTTAAATAGTTTGGTATAAATATCTTTTCTGTTTTGTTTTTCTTTTTAATTCGAGGGCAAATTTTTCCGGGCCGGTAGCGAGCGTAACGATGAAATTTGTTCTCGTTCTAATTTAGTTCTATGGTAGATAGTTTTGTACGCCTGATACTTGTAAGTTGTATAAATATTTCAGGATGATTAGATTTTCTGAAATGTTGCGTAAGCATTCAGGGAATAGAATATAATTTAAAAGCGTGGAGAAAATGCAATCATCTACGGGCAGTTTTACCGTAAATAAGATATACAATTAAAACGTAGAACTAATTATTTGCCGCTAATTATTGTATATTGTATCTAATTAAGCTTTGAACAAATTCATTTACCAAATCCGCGCCCAGCGACCGATGTACCATACAAGTAGGAGCAGGCACACAGGTGCCAAAACAAGCAAGTTGAGAGACAAAAGAAATAAATAGAAGACACACAGCTCTCAGTGAAAAAATAATAGGTAAGAAGAGTTTTTAAATTGTAGAGTGAATCCTTGTCAGCCAGCGTTTCTAAAATAAAATGTTAAATCATGAATAAATTAAATTGTTAAATAAGTATCGGGAGTTTTATTGCAGAGGACAGTATTTAATAACAATTAACTAATTTTTTTAAGCTTGAATTCTTTCAATGAAATATATTAAATTGATTAGGAAACAAGTTTATTGATTGAGATAAATTAAAATAAATTGAAATGAATTAATAAGGTAACGGTGTCTAATTCTAAAATAAGTTTGTCATGGTAGGAACGACAAAATCTGTAAGTAAAATAATTAATTTGGGAATTTATTTGTCGAAACTTGAAAGAAACTTTATTAATCTAATTGCACATAGTAATTCGACCCAAATATTATTTTATTTTATTATTTTGAAGAAGCGTTATTTATCTTAGATTCGAGCAGCGTAGTTTGAGCAGCGTAGTTTAATAAACATTAACAATTTCTTAAACCATATATACACGATATTTAAAAAAAGAGAACTGACTTAAAGGCTGTAACTAAAAAGAAAAATATGCATTTTTTTCTACATTTATAAAACAAATTAGCCTGTAGCAGCATGATATTGAAAACATTCCGGTTTCCAGCTGAAAATGCACAACAAGTAGTAACTTCAAGAATAATTATTTTGTGTAGTCTTTTAAACTGTCTCATCAATTTAATTATATAAATTTAAACTACAAGTTGTTCAAACTATTCGTATTTGCCGCATATCCTTGCAATGAGTATTTAGCTACTTTATTTCACATTGACTACAGTTTCTTTGAGACGAAAACGAAGTTCTTGCAATTTAGACTCTTTACTAATAAAACTTTAGTCCTTTGTCAAGCTAAAGATTGTGACAAGCATATGTTCTAAAATATTCATTAGATGTAAGACATTATTTTAGAAACTAACTCACAGTTTCTTAGTACTAAACAATTTGTTCCTATAAAAGCGGGAATATAAAATGGGATTTATGTCTAAGCATAAATTGGAAGCTGATGCATTTCTTCTGAGGTTGCTATTAAAAGGGAATTAAATCTTTCATACAATAACAAGATAAATCATTTAAAAATTACGCTTTAGCACAAGAAAGTATTTATATTCACATAAAAACAAATTAATAATTAGCGACTTAATCAAATATATAAACATTACAAATACCTTGAATGTATACACAAAGAATAATGCGTTTCTATAAAGAAAAAGAATAAAAAGTAAAACTAAACAATACGTATTATACACAAGAAACTAAAATAATATGATTTGTTGTTGAATTATTCCTGTAATTCCCCTATGCATTAAAAGTATTGCGACGTGCTATCTCTTATAGATACATATGCTACGGAACTCCCACTCGCGACGCTGCTATGGGGAGCTTTAGCATTTGTCACAATAATGGCGCAAATAGATATTAGAATATTTAAGTCTTCAAGAATCTTCTCGGGCGCCAGGTCCGTTTAAAGTGAGACCGCACTTCGAACTGATGTTGTTGTTCCGGTCCCCAGAGACTCTCTGAAGGCTCAAGTATACTCAGTGGAAAGTTAACCAGGTGTCCTAGATCTTGCGGGTACCTGTAACTGAACTTAATATTAATAAGCGAAACAGCACTAAAGTTTTAACAAAACCGTGTATTGTTCTTCTACACAGAAGGAAAAATTAGAGAAAAAAATATATAAATATTTATAATAAACCGAATGAATGAATGTAAAATAAAATAAGCGGTATTCAAGCGGTCTTATATTAAATGGTACAAAAAAATATTATAATTAAAACGAAACCGCGCGGAGCAACGAAACCGGTAGTGCAATAATAATAATACAAAAAAAGGCACTTAGCGAAATATTAGCGGTGGTGATAAAGCAAAATTGAAATGCGGTGATAAACTAATAATACGGAAAGCAGGTAGCAGTTATCCACGGACGAAAAAATTCATACATAGGATCAGAGCATAGGACTTAATGCACCACAGATGAACAATCACGACGGCAGGTATCTTAAGATTTTAACACGACACGTAACACAGTTGGTTGCACTGTTGTTACTATTGTACATTGACTATCCCTAACCTCATGCACAAATTAGTTCGAAGCACACACTCTACAAATAGGCAACAGAGTTGATTGTGTTGCTGTTACCCTTGCCGAGTGAATCCCATCAACCCAACTCTACGCTTATTAGAAGTATACACCTTGTGCGGTGAACGGGGATATCGCTGACTTGTAACACAACAGGTTGCGTTGTTGTTATTGTCGTCTAGTGACTATTTCTAACCCAGCGCACTAATTAGTTACACGCACTCACTCTACAGATAGGTAACACAGCAGGTTGCGCTGCTGTTACCCCTGCCGAGTGACTGCTACTAACCAGTCGGTACGCTTATTAGAAATATACACTTTACCAGGTGCGGTGGATTCGTAACACAGTGGGGAGCGCTACTGTTACTTAAGCGACTACCACTAGCTTATGCTAATAGTATACACTCTGTCCGGTACGGTAAACGGAATGCTATACACGCGTAACCCAGCTGATTACATTGCCGTTACTGTTGTCACTCATCTACCTTCGACTCTGGGGCAAACCAGTTAGAAGTATCCTCCCCTATTGACACGCAACACAACAGATTGCGTTGCTGTTACAGTTGTCGAGTGACTACGACTAACCTCGCGACGCACAGTCAAAAGCATACAGTCTAGTATATACGGAAGTAGGTTGTAGCAAAAGGGCAGGAAGAAACTATAAATAAATGCATACGGCCTATCATACGGTATAACAAAGAAAGCTAGTCAAAAACTCATACTATATAACTAATACGATATAAGCGATATAATGTTGCTTAGCAAAACGTATACCGGTAGATGTAATGTATGTTGCTGGTCCCTATTGGCTCAGTTGGTGCTGCTGCTAGCTAGCCTGAACTGCTCTGGAGGGCTCGAAGACAGGAACTGATTTTAAAGGCGTAAAGTGCGCCTATTTATAGGCCAAGAGCCCTATGTATCTCTAGCTGCTTGCCACAGAGCTTGTGAAAGTCATCACACATCACGTTGTGACACGCTACGGGTACCCTAGAAAAGAATGTGCTCGCGAGAGTTAAAACATAAATAAATTATAGTACTTTTAACAATACTTTATACCTGGGGATCAGAAGTTAGAAGATATAATATACAATATATTTGTGCGTACCAAGAACAGCGACAACCAGCCATCTTTGCTTTGATGCATTATTCGTAACGTTTGGTTTTACGTGTCAGCGGTTTTATCTCTCTCTCTCACACATGTGCCGTCACACGTCTTAAATAATCTATAAATTTAAATACAACGGAAAAATATATTTAATAATGCTTTCTTGTTTGTTTATAACAGTAATTAATTTCCCCATTTAAATTACTTATCTTAACATGTTTTTATAGCGTCTTTATTTTAAAAGTAGAACAGGAAAAACATATCCCATCAGAATGTATTTATTTCTTACACACAATAATGCATTCGGCCAGATATTTCTATACGCGAAACCTTATTATATATAGGTGTCCCGAATTATTTGCATTTTTATTTTATAAGTAACTTTCTTACAATATAATTGGAAACAAATATGGCAATAGCATAACATAAATCTGGCAATAAAATAAAATAAAATTTACAATAGCAATATATACTGGGTAAAAGTATGGCAAAAGCAAACGCAGAACTTAAATTAAAAACACAGTTTTCTTGGATTAATTTGAAGTCATACCAGAGGAAATCGCAACATTATTCAAGAACCCCAACAACAAAACAGCAAGAAAAGAGGATTTGATACCCAACATGTCACGTACTGTTTGGGTGATGATTTTATTACCAACGTGACTGGCAAGAAAGATTCCATTTAATGGGGTACATAGCAATTTTCTCCTGTACTACGCCACCTTCTCGTACAATAACTACAAACTTCACTTAACACCAACTTTAATTAACCAACTACGAAATGACGTTATAATTTGCAGTTGCCCTAAACTGCTTAGAATAAAACACAAAACTCTGCAATTGCTAACATGGTGTGTACCTTTCAGATTTAGTCATAAATTTATCTAGACTGTTAACAGTAATGCACAAACCTTAACAATCACAAATTATGTTCCATAAATTAAGGAACCTGATTAAGTAAACAAGTTGCATACTCTTAAATAATTTTCTACATCATATTATTGATTAGTTTGGAATGAAACTGGAAATTCCGCATAAGGTTAATTGTAAAGGCAGTTTATCTCCGTTTCCTTTATAGATATATTTATCACAATAATTTCACAAGATAACAATAATCAACTAAAATAATGGCTTTTCCAATGCCAATATAAATGAATAAATTTCTTCTAATATAAAAAACATACAAATTTAAGAATCAAATCATAAAAATTAATGTTATCTTCTGACTTTTATTTTAATTCCTCAATTGGCTTTCAATCTTGATTTATTCTTTACATTAATAAGTATGGTTCAATGAAAATGTTTAACATTTTATATTCATCCTTCGCTTTGATGCATCAGATTTATTTAGATATCTAAACAGACTATTCAGAGAGCGCTCAGATATCTGAGTAATCTATTTGTATGATGATCTGAGTAGTACTATACAAAAGGGTGTGCTGTATATACCGACAGAGGTTATATACTATGTACCCCTGAAGAATTTTTCAAAATAACAAAAAAACTTTTCTGACTATGTTTAACTAATTTTTAACTTTTAAAATCATTTTCCCGAACTAATGAAAGCTTTCGAATGATCGCCATGAAGTAAAGTACGAATTTATGCAGTTTGAGTAAAATAAAAGAATAAAACTGATTGAGTTTATTTTACATATTTAGAATTGATTTTAATTTGAAATAATATTATATGATTATATTTACATGTTATCAATTAATAATCATTGAAATTGAATCAATACGTAATGGTGACTTAATGTCGAATGAATCAATAATCTCCCTAAAAGTTTTCTTAATAATATATATATATATATATATCACTTATTTTAAGGTTGCACTACACTTAAGTTGTAAACATGTTAATGTTTAATGCGCGAAACGTGTCATCAATGTTATTTTTAAACGGATATCAAATATTCCGCAATATATTTTAGTCAATAATTATCACCTTGGATTATGTCGTATTAAAACAATGTTATTTAAAGTGTCTTCACAATTAGTATACGCGTGTATTTATTATAAAACATTATTATATACAAGTAATCCTCAAATACTACCACACCAGCCACCTAACAGAAAACTTTTTCGCAACTCTGTATGACAAAAATTTATCAAGACCAAACAACCCCATCAATCATTCCTATTCGTTATACAGGACTGCCCTCTTCTTGTGGATTTCCATATTTTCGTTGCCCACTCCTATTACTAATTTGGGATCTTTGACTTCTACCACCCCTATCTTCTTCTTCTTCTTGTACAGCCCATTTATATCCACTGCTGGATGTAAGACTCCCCTTTTCTTCTCAATTCTTCCCGATCAATTGCCATTTGTTGCCACGTATGTCCTGCTATTCTTTTGGTGTCGTTTGTCCGTCGCTCCGGTGATCTTCCCATTAGCCTCATTTTTGGTGGTCTCCACTGTAGAATGGCTTTGGTCCAACGACCATCAGTCATTCTGGCTATGTGTCCTGCCCAGTTCCATTTGAGTGATGTGATTCGTGTCATGACATCAACGACTTTCGTTTGTTGTCGGATCCACTCGTTGGTCTTTTTGTCTCTTAATGTTATTC
>WYDF02030334.1:0-12831 GCA_009867245.2 Adranes taylori
AAACCAATTGATTAAAAATTAAAATATGTCGTGACAAGAAAGATAACCGATTAGCGAAAACTGATCAATTCCATCCAAAGCGAGATGTAGGCGGGTTCAAGAAAAATTACAACAGATCGGGAGGATGATATTTTAATAGGAATTAGTAGTCATCTCCAGTTAAGTACCAGATGCTGGTAAGCAATAAATGGAATAAATCATGCTTCATAAATTAAACAGTTTTCAAAATATTGAGTCGGTGCATAAATAATGGGGCTTTTGTGTGAGTTTTTGTTAATTGGCGTCTTTTTAATGTTTTTTTTTTCATAAAAATAATTCTCTCTTTTGAGAAAATTTTTTTTGCCTTTACGTAGCTCTCAGTATACAAATTAAAACTGTTAAGGATTATCTTGCACAATCATTGAGTTTAGGAGATCTAGCCTCTCAAAGTGTCTTGACATGCCTAAAAGTAAACATTCATAAAACGCGTTGAAAACGATATTGCTCGCCACAAATGCTTTACACCATTACTGTAATGTATAAGCATTTGTTATAAAACATTAAACTTTAATAAATAACGTTTTTTCATTGTTTATTTAGAATTGTAACTGTCAAATAAATTGTAAACAATTTAAGAGGACCTGTTACTCAGTACTATTACACTTTTGAACAATTAATTTTGATAGTTACTGAATTACAGACCGTTTTAAAATTGTTTACAATTTATTTGACAGTTACAGTTATTTATTAAATAAAACATGGAAAAACATAAATTATTAGTTTAATATTTTATAATGAATGGTTATACATTACAGGTATGGTGTTAAACATTTTTAGTGACTAATATCGTATTGAAAGCGTTTTCTGAATGATTTTTTTTAGGCATGTCAAGACACGAGGAGCTACATGTCCGAAATGAAAAGATTGTGCAAGATAAGACTTTACAATTTTAATTTGTATACTAAGAGCTACATGAAGGCAAAAAAATTCTAATTTTAGTGCATGGATATTATCCGAAGTCAAGCGAAACCCCAGTTTGGTTCAAGCAGTTCAAATCGGGTGATACAAACCTCACAGATGAAGAAGAAAGGCGTCGACCATTAAATTTCGATAACCAGGATCTTTTGGCAGTCGTGGAAGAACATGAAAGCTTGACAATGAGAATGTTAGCCGAAGACTTTAATATGGACCACTTGACTATAGTTCGTCGCCTCAAAATGCTCGGAAAAGTATGGAAATTGACTGGATAGGTCTCTCACGAACTCTCCGACAACAACAGAGCCGAATCTTCACTACTTTACTGCATCGAAACGAGCAAACTCCGTTCCTGAGGAATCTCGTCACTGGTGATAAATCGTGGTTTCTCTTCAAAAACGTGAAAAGGAAGGTATTTCACCCAAAGTAATACCAAAAAGCGTCCACAATAAGAAGGCAATGTAGTGTATTTGATGGAACAAAAACGGAATCAACCAATGGGAAATAATCTGAAGCGGGATTTGTTATTGGTGGAATAATGACGATGAGCGTCTACAGTGGCGAATTCCGGACAAAAACGGCAAGCGGTAATTAAATATCAACAACGACATCTATTTGGTTCAACTTGATGGGCGCCATCAAAGATTGGATTGCCTTTAAGTACAGCAACTTCTTTTCCCGTGGAATCGACCAGCTGCAAAGAAAATGGGAAGCAGTAACTGAAATAGGTGAATATGCTCCGGAAAAAATCATTTGAAGATGTTTTTGTTGAATAAACTTTATTTTAAGAAAGCCGCAATAATTATGCAATACCAAAGAAAATTTAAGACCTGATCATTTCATTTCAGTGTATATTATATTACGTCATTTTTGGGCCAAAAATTTACGAGTTATTCTATGAACAATTCCAAATGAAACTTCCTGTATAATCTGCTGAAAACTGTAAACTTAAAAAGTAACTACATCAAAATACAGAGTTAATATATAGTCAATAGTTTTGATATAAAATTGTTAAGATTTATGGATGCGTATTTATAAATGCTTTACAACCAATGTGAATAAAATTTTCCGACATAAAATTAGAGAATTATACATTTATATTTACCAATTTGTACAATATATTTATTTATTCGTAATTATTACTAATTATTCATAAGCATATTTGGTTAATACACTTATAAATTAAAACTATAATATTTGTTACTTTTAAATCGAGCGCCTTTATAAAAACAAAATTATGACAAAAGTTTTCTTATATAATAATTTGAAATACTTTAACTTGGTGACTTAGTATATAATGTACACGTTCTAATTATTAAATAATTTTTATTAAGTTCCGCATTTGTTTTGCTGTCATGGTCCACATATATTTCATAAACAGTACTTCATATTATATTCTTAATATCTAGATAAATCAATTTTTAGTTTATAAAGACTCACTGCTTTAATATGTATACAAGATATATTATTTTTTAGAAGTGTATTACAATCAAAAACCCTAGTTAAAAGTACTCAAAGTTACAGGGATTGTTTATATTTTATATAAAAACAAATCAAATACGATATTTGTTATTACTATGGCTCATAAATTACTGTGATAAATTGTAAAAACGCCTTACTTAACGAGCTACACGTTCCAGAACGGTACGCAGCTCTGAGTGTAAATTCTAAAATTCCTGAGCGAAGAATTCCATGTTTTACTTTTTGTAAACATATAATCAGATTAGTTTAAAAGCAAGATCAAATTCTAAATATAAGATAACTAATTTAAGGTCTCTAATTTTCCAGGACAGTCTCGAATTTTCATTCCCTGTCCCGAATTTTTACAACTCGTTTTTTGGCCCCGAATTTGTAGAATTTGACCCGAATTGTCCCGCTTTCCCCGAGAAAGTCCAGATTAAATATGCGAAAGAATATGCCCATCAAGCTTGCATGTCCGGCCTGAAAAACACTATTATAGGAAAGCGCTTGGGAATGGGAACCCACAAAAAAGGAAACAGGGGGTTAGATTTTCTAACTTCATTTCCTGTTTTTTTTGCTCACCAAAAATGTATGTGCGGCCCTTATAACAAAGCAAACAAATGTCTGTGACCCGAAGAAGTGTCCCGCTTCACCAATGTTAAAATCTGGTTATCTTATCTAATTGTGAAAGGCACGTGAATACCACGTTCCATTATCTTTGTTTTGTTGATAAGAACTTTTAGACACTGTTCATTGGAGACTAAATTTACCTACTTGTGTTTTGCAGATAATACCATTCTTATTGCTAAAAATCGAGATGAGTGATATGGGTCAAATAAACCGTATCACTAAAATCAACATGTCAGAACTGTAACGCGGGCGTGCGTAGCAATTACGCATAATGGTAGGGTTGCGATAGCATGTGGACTCCGAGAATAACGTACCCAAGATTAATAATTATACATAGATTATGTATAACTATTAAAACATGTAACAACAATAATTGTTGTTACATGCTTTCCATATAGTTGCTGTTTTGTTATTTTATCACCGCACGTTCATATTGCTATTCATGTACCGCTGTTATTGTTATACACCGCTTGTATATATTGTTCTAGAATTGCTACTGATTATTTGCTAATCGCCATATTAATTTCATTTAAGAATTAATTATTGACATTTATTTGTGCATTAATGTTTCTTTCTTTGTTTGTATTGTCTATGAAGAATAATAGACGGTTTTGATAAAATGTTAATGTTTCACTCATGAGTAAGTTTAATTACAGCTGCTGCAAACAAGAATGAGAACACCTGGGCAACTCGCAACACTCGAAGAGGCATGTGCCCTCGGTAAGCCACCAATGACCGGCGGAACAATAAAAGCGTTTCCAACGTGCGGTCTCACGTTAAACTGACCTGGCGCCCGAGAATATATTTCCGATTGCCGTTTTTATTCTGCAATTAAAGATATTTGTTTGCACCATTCTTTGACAAGTCGCTAAGGCCCGTAAATAGAGAACGTTGAATTGAAAATAGAAAACGTTGATTGAAAAAGAGAATGTAGAAATGACTGAAAATAGAGAACGTTGAAGATCAACAGAACACGCCCTCATACGATATATTAAGGATGAACCATAACCACTACACGAAGTTGGATAATGGTGCTGATTCAGTGAGTGCGGTAACCACAAAACAACTCATTTAATTCAACAAAAATTAGATTCTTCGCAATTATCGGTGACCAAAATCTTTCAACTAGTCATCATCAAATTCACCACCTGTATCCCTTTATATTTATAGTTTTTGATTTTATTTTAATTTTTTATAATCGTTTATCTGGATCGTGTAACTGTTTGATAGTAAATCAATTCAAATTCTTGACTATCGGGATGCACAGGAACGATAGTAAGTAGTTAGCTAAGAAGTGCCTAAATGTTAACAGTAATATATACAGCGTGATTCACAACTTCAGTCATTAGTTTCAACAGGTAATTTAATTTCAGCAGGAGTAATTTTTTTTTTATTAAACTTAATTCGCTTTTAGGAGTCTACGCTGTTAGGAATGGACGTATAAGCACTTAAGCTGGTCCCCAGACGATGTGTATATTTGGTCAACATTCGACATCCGGGCTCATTCGCATAGCGTGTGAGAGGTCAACTTCGGCGAACATTCGTTATGCGTAATGTCATTATTCCACAAACTCGAGATTACGCTGGTCAGTTATGAAATGTAGCTTAATGAAATTCAATATTACAATATTTGTTTTTTTTAATATTTCTTCAACCCCATCTTAATGAAGAGTGGAACTTTAACAGTAATATATAGATTTGAAAAGAAAATTACCCATGTCTTTTTAAGATTAATGACTGAAGTTGTAAGTCAATTTGTATATTTAGTTCCACCAAATCAAAAAATTGATGAACAGCTTATACATTTTCTATTAGAAACAAACTTAAAAATGTGAATTGTACATAAAAGTATGTCACAAAAATATAATAGTAAGAAATATGGCTGTTAATGTTTTTTTTTACCCGTTGATATAACTACATAAACTGTTTTCTAGGTTAGAAGCTTAAGTACTGTCTAAATATTAAAACAAAATTCAAACACTTTTAAAAATTGAGCTAATGAAACTATGAGCTCATTAATATAATTGCCATTAATAAAAAATGAGCTTCGAAATTTATTAATATAAGTACTTTTAATCTTAATAAGTAAATATTTGTAGATATATTTGCTTTTGTTCTTTATTGAAAGAGATTTCGTAATTTTTTATTTGTTTCAATCAAATATTCAATTTAAGAACTAAATTGAGACAAAATACATGTATATTTTAATTGTAGCAATTGATATTAAATTTGTATAAAGAGAAAGATGTATCAAATATGTATATTTGAGTTTTTTGTTTTCATATATATTATTACTAGTTCAAAAAAAAAAAAATTTTGCAAACAGATCATTAACATTTACTAATAAAAAATCAACATAAAACATAAAATATTCAAAATTTGTATTGATTTTTGATTACAAATGCGTGCGATCTTATGCAAATCACTCTACTTATATCACGGCACTGACCCTACTTTTATATGGGCTAACCCTGGTCTTAACACGTCACGGATACCTCTCAGCCATGTAGACATTGCGATGCAGACCTGGACAACGCTTTTACATACGAGTTTTGTCTGTCAGGCGTGAGAAGAGTTCAGAGTAAATAAAGGTTAGGGACACTGTAAGTGTTTAGGTTAGTTAATAATAGTTTCAATTTACATAAGTTAATCTCTCTGTAAAATATTTCAATGGTTGGATTATAGATATGCATCCCATCTATCCTTGTAGATTAGGTTGCATATATATTATAAGTCCAATAAATATCGTTTTTTGCAGGTTAAAACTAACATAGTACAAAAAAGGTAGAAATAGGTTAGCATTGATTGGGCTAGATATATCGTTTTGATCGGCGAATCAATAAGCGGATGATTAGGCTCATTTGGCTTCAATAGCTGGATCGATCAGACTCAGTTGACTCAGTCGGAAAGAAGTAGCCTAGATAAACTGAGGATGCTGAACGGTAAAACCGGAAGAATCATAAATGGATAGTATGCAGTCTGCTAGTATTAGAGAAAAAAATCCTTTGCAGTATTTGAATTAATCGGTTAATTATGTAAAACAAAAGGCATTGTATCGAGAATAGTACCCATTTGGTTTTAAACATACTTCTACGGAAGCCTGGTATTTAAACATATTTGAATGCGTCAGTTAGGACATTTTAAACAAATACAAAGAATGCTTTCTAAAAACAATATGTTCGAAAGAAATATTTATTTTAAACACATATTAGTTGACTACTCAATGACGATTTTTTGAACGCGAATTTATGTAAATGGCACAAATTCTATGCTACAAATTATTGAGCATCATTATACATTGATCTTTTATCAAATATCAATGATCTATGAGCATTTTTTGGACCAATTATCATCAAAATGCTTTATTAGAAGTTTTAAACAATAAAGTCTCAAAAAAAATTATATACATATTTTATATTAATAAAATAATTACATCTAAAAACACTTTTTTCTCAGGGCTTAATAACTTTTTTATACAAGTAAAAATTCAATAGGAGCAAAGATAAAGAGTAGAGAGACCATTCTAAAACTTTTAACATTTTACAACTATTAATGAACTTTGAAAAAAAATGTTTCTTCTAGTATTTCACTAAATAAAATTAAGTAGAGTACAAACGTGTATAAATTAAACTTACAGATAGCATAATTTTCTTTACTCTAATCGCGTTTTATAACTCGTCTTCCAGATTTCAGCGAGTGTAACAGCTGAATGGAATCGATGGAATATACATAACGGAAGAGTGATGCGTTGTATGATCGCCCATGCAAGGAATCCATAAAAGTTCAATTGAATGGGATTCGCTTCGACTTTTTGCACTTCAAACGTATAGATGATCCACATGGTAATGTTGCATATCAAGAGGAACGTTACAATTTGACGACCAGGCTTAGAACGGTCATGTTCGGGTAGATGGACTCTACGTCGTGAGACATCAGCAATAAAAAGTAGCTGTAATACAACCTGTTTAAAGGTAGAATATTAGAAAAACTATTACCAACATTTCATTAAAAAAATTATAATAAGAAAACATCTAATGAGTGATACAATATTACTCCACATATACAGTATTAAGTTGTTTAAGTTAGTTATTATGAAGAATGTACGTATTATTTACTGTAGCAGTAAGATTAAATTTTAATTAGATAGGTACTAATTTCGAAAAATTGTATATTGATGATAAGGAATTATAAAAATTAGTTTAAAAATTTAGGCAAGGTGGACACATGTTTCTGACACATATTAGCTATTATCAACACCCTCTCATGTCCTCTATAGGTGTAAGATCTACACCGAATGATGAGTCCAATGTTCTATCAATACGCTAAATGCTTCTGTCTAACCTATTCTTAAAATTTTCCTTTTGGATTCAAAGTGTATGCAAGTTTGCATATATTACGATGTTAAACATCGATTTATTAGATGTATACTGCATTTGGTATAATGCATTGTATCAGTTGTGTGTAATATATTTGGACGAAGTAGCACCTTATAAATTGACATGAACTATTAAAGTGTTTTTATCTACGTAATGAAGAGCAAGAGACTTTAACAATCAAAGCTCGCCTCGCATAATACTTCCATTGGGTTCATTTTCTGAGAATCGTCGGACCACCCTAAAGATGGCCAAAGTTGTTTCTACAGTGATCTTAATTGAAAGGGGCCTTTAACAATCAAAGCTCAACATCTTAAATAACACCTGCTGTTCGTCCCCAGTATTAGAATAATAGAAGTTGAAAGATCGACACCGAATGAGATAGTATTGCAAGAGTTCGATAGGTATAAATGCTGGGTGGCTGGGTTCAAAAAAATGGTAAAGTTTGAGAGGAACGTGTTCACACAGGAGTGTGACAATTTGATGAAGAGATGAAGAGTGTATATTTGACAAGAAAGAATGAGGTGGTTAATTGTATATGTAGGAATGTTCGGTTTTTGAAGAGAAAAAAACATGAGGGGATAGGGTGGTCCATGTACATTTAAGAGCTAAAGGCAGAATGGAGGAGCAGAGAATGATACCGAGGTTTAGATGTGGAAACCAAGAGAGTGAGAATACGTATTGGATATATGGGAGCAAGAGAATGTGCAGGATTTGTTATGAAGAAGAGGAAAAATTAGAGGATTCTATGAAAGAATGTAAAGGAATAGAATGGAATGACCAAGAGACGGAAGAAGCTGAGAATTGGAGAGTGTGTTTGGAACAGGAAGGCAAAGGAGTTGGAGTGATGAGAAAATTTTACGGGAAATAAAGAAAAGGGGAGGATAAAAGTCAAATTAAAAACCAATGATTCCCACCTACCCAATTCAACTATAGTTTGGTTTGTCATTTTTGTGGTTTTGTTTGTAATTGTCTTTGCAGTGAAAATAGTTTGATTTTGTTATATATAGTTTGATTTTGTATCTTGGATTATGATAAAACTGTAAGAACAGAATGTGTGCCAATAAAGGTTTATGTAATTGTATCAAAAGGTCATGTCGAACGCTTCGTGTTGTCAGGTATCAAATAATTGAAAACATAATCTATCAATCAGTTACAAATTACTTTCTTTTTGGAAACTAAGTCAAAGTTTGGTCGGCCGTAGATGCCTACGAATACATATTACAAAGCAAAATTACTAGGAAAAATAAAACAATAAACAAAATTCTGGAGCATAAAAAGGATATAGTTTCAGTTAAGGTGAAGAAATCGAGTAACTGTGAAAGGAGAGCAAACTCAAAAGGGTGAAAGTTTATTGTTTCGAGACAGCGAGTGAATACAAGAAAAAGAGACATGAATATCATTTAGATTTCATAATTCAGCTGTCCGCAAAAGACTTGAAGAAACTCGTCGAATTAGGTGCCGGCGTCGGACGTATTTGGCTATCAAAATAGACCATCAATCGTATAAAGAAACGAAGATACAATAAAAAAAAATTACATCCAAAATTAACGTCTTAATCCGAGGACAACGATGTAATTTATTAGTAGGACCAGTTTTCAGCCATCAAAAGAGCACGCATCGTATAAACCAAAGCTGTTCTCTCGGGCCAAAAATGCGCCAAGTGTACGACAAAAAGTTGGAAAACGTTTTATTTAGATTCAAAATTAAGATTCGTAATTCAAAAACATCGATCGTCTCATGAAAATTTAAAAGAGAATAGATAATGTGTGTTTATCTAAATGGAAATAGGTTCTATGGTGCCAATTAAAAGTATACTGAGCAATTAAAAACATAAATCGTTGTTGTGCCTTCACCTGAATAAAGACATCAAAAGTTTAAATACCAAGGGGAGATAATTCTTCTATTTCTAGACTCTAATTTCTGTTAGAAATCGCATTAACTGTTGTACGATTAAGCATAATACTGTATCTCAAAAAAGATGCTTACTATAGTGTCAATTATTATAATAAAAATAGATTGAGAAAATATAATTTACCTGTAGAATAGACAAACCACTAGTACAGATGACTAGTAGTTTAGGTTCTCTTCTCAAGTTGCTTAAACATCCAGCTATTACGCTGAATGTGGCGTAGATAAATAATCCAAAAGCTGATATTCTCAGCAAAATGTCATTCAAATCGCTTTGTTCTTCAACTCGAAACTTTAACGATCGAACCCTAAAAATAAAGAAATAACATTTCAACATTATTTCTGTTTGGGATAACTTAAATGATTGCATTAAAAAAATTAGCTTACCTTATAAATCCAACAATAGTGGCAAAGGTACATAATATCATTAATGCACATTGCGATACGTCGGCCATATACATTGCTAAAATTGAAAAATCACGATGATGTATCAGCACGAAGAACAGTATGAGACAGATCAATGATCCGACGAGACATAATAGTCCAAAGAAAAGTCCTTTCGACGAACCAATACAATCTAGGCCACGTGAACCCCGTTGGGCAGCTTGAGCCATAGCAACAGCACGTCTCGATAACATAACTTCCAAGCGATGTTCCAGATCTTCTTCATTATAGTATCTACGGAAAACAAAAAGGTTTACATGTAAACATATTATTTTTTCAATCCACAACTTTCTGTAAATAATTGTTTAGAAAAATTGATTGATATAGATAGACCTTCTGAACATTTTTTTTTCGTGACCTGTCATTTTCCTTGGTTTTATAAAAAGTTTTTGAGAATTGTGGATAAATTGAGTAAACAATGCTCTTCCGAAAATCTGAATTTCTACTTTGAATCCGAAGTGAATTTCTGATAAATCAACAAGATGAGCCCTATTGATTTATCAGGTAGAAATCCGTTTTAATATTGTAATATATGCAATATAATAAATAAAATATTTACCTTGGATTTCTTCCGATATGTTTCCACATAACATAAATAACAGCAGCACCAATAAGCGAATATTCAATAATGAATGGAAATAGATACGGTGCTGAGTCTTTAACTATTGTACCCATAATATTGATGCGTTCACAGCTCGCTTGCAACATCGATGTACCATCGAAGTCGTATGCTGATGATGATGATGTAACATTCGAATTTGATCCAAATGCATTGCCAAAGAAATTGTAAGCGATAAATGATTGTGGATAGATATCATCCAATAATTCAGCGGATGAACTATTAATAATATTTGATAAATTCTCGTCTCCAACTGAAAAGTTAGAGAACACAGGATGAATCACTCTTAGATGTAATAATTGCAATAGATATTTATTTTAGCATATAAAATATTACGAATTACATAATTACTAAAGTTTAAAATTATTCTTTCAATAGTTGTACAACTGATTTAAATATCTTACGTATTGAATAAGGTAATTTGGATAATAGATTTATAACAATAACAGTTTTTGCTCTACCAACGTTTAAAATAAAAGTTTATAGTTTTTCTGATCCCTAAATGAATTGGGAGTTTTTACAACCAAAGGGAGTTTTGTGAAGCTAGCCTAATTTCATGTCGCACCAATTTTTAAGCGCGACATATTTCTACTATTTGTAAGTGAGCTTCCACATCATATAAAGTATGGAGAAAACTTTATGTCTGCTGATGATACCACAATTGTTGATAGCGCTGAAACAGTGGAAAAATGCTATGATAAGATAAATTATTAATGATTTTGCCACTTGGTGCCATCGAAATTATTTAATAATGAACTCAAGTAAAACGAAACTAATTGAATTCCACACAAAACACTGCAGTCAGAGTAATATTAATGTTATGCATAATAATATTCAATTAGAAAAATATCCTGCGTAACTTTAAAACAATACGACGCAAAATTTCCAGCACCTTTACTAAGAAAGCATTGGCTTTCTCAGCTGATAATCGAAAAGTTTCACACTGAAAACTATGATCCTGGTATCCAAAGATTGCATTTTTTACTTCGTCAGCAATTTTGGATATTCTCCCCTGGACGAGTCATAAGCAGTTGTATTCGGGGTTGTTATAAATGCTTTCGATTGCATCCTAAACCTTTAAATCCTCCCGTAGCTAACATGCCACATTTTCAAATAAATCAACTAAAAGCTTTCCAATGGGTCGGGGTGTATTATGGTGGTCCGTACAACATCAAGCTTGGAAGGGTTGGACGAGTTAAATCTCAAAAGGCATATTTATGCTTGTTTATCTGCTTAGTTACACGAGCGATTCATTTAGAGCACGTCTCGAATCTCACAGATAAAGCATTTCTCACTGCCTTGCATGCTTTCATAGCGCGGAGTGTTCATTATACTGACATTTATAGTGATTGTGGTACAAATTTCGTAGGAGCCGCTAATCTTCTTAGTTCCTATTTAAAGAATACGGCTCATTTAGAAACGACCCGTTGCCACTTTAATCCCTCACCGGCCGCACATTTCGGCGGAATCTGGGAAGCAAGAATACAGTCCGCAATAACTCGTCTCGCTAGTCTCGCCACTGATCAAGTCTTCATATTTGAGGAATTTTACACTCTTTTAACCCAAGTCGAAGCAGTGCTTAATTTGAGGCCAATGTACCCCATGTGATCCTAATGACCTATCTGTTTTGACACTGACAGCTCCGAAATTGCCATCCCTTAAAAGGTGGCAATATTTTTAACCGTGTGTGCAAGATATTTGATGGAGTAACAAATTTTTGCATCACTTGCAGCAACGATATATGCGTGGTGTTGCATTCGCAAATAAATATATCAGATTTGGTAATAGTAACGAATGCGCAGCAGTCTACTCGTCAAGCTTTGTCCCCTACCTAAAATTGAATTAAAAAAATTACTCGTAATTTGGTGGGCGGATTGTTTAGGTTAGTTATAGTTTCGATTTAGGTTAGTTAATTATAGTTTCAATTCACATGTGTTAATCGCTCTGTAAAATATTTCAACATTTCAATAAATGGATTCCATAAATGCATCCAAATAGATTGGTAATACGAAACAGTTAGAAATAGGTTAGTCATAAACAGTCATGGTCAGAGAGTAAAAGTGTATCTATAATAAGACCCTCACATATGAAACAGAAAACACTGGATTTCTGCCAGCCAGTGGAGCAGGCAGGCTTCCGTCCTGGTTTCGGAACCAATGACCACTTACAAGCTGTGAAGGTGCTGATTGAGAAGTCCATACAATACAACAGACCGCTGTCCCTGGCTTTTGTTGACTTCCATAAAGCGTTCGATACGGTTGAACTGTGTGCTTTTTTGGAAGCACTACAAGAATGTCTCGTCGACTATCGATATACAAAGTTAATCTACAACATCTACAAAAACGTAACCATGGTGGTAAACCTACACGAAAATACCCAACATATCCCAATTGGCAGAGGAGTAAGGCAGGGAGACACGATATCTCCAAAACTATTCAC